>VWZF01006070.1:0-79775 GCA_013396755.1 Sclerurus mexicanus
GGAACCTAACCCTAGCCTTTACTGCAACCCTAACACTAATTCTACCCACTCTCCCTTCTTGCCAATACCCCAGTAACGGCTCCCCATATTTACTGCTACTACTAATAATCACTACCAGTCATGAGCACATCGACATATCACTCTTACCCTTAATACTAACTGGAAACCCAATTCTATCCCTACCCTAACCCTAGAAACCACCAACTCAAAACACCACTACCCCTACCTACCACTATCACAATAACCACTACCAATAATTATGACTACAGTTAATAACCACTACCACTAGGCAAGAAAATCGCATATTACCCCACTCCATTACACTAACCATAAATCTAATCCTAACCCTAATGACCACTAACTTTAAAAACCACTACCCCGAATTACCACTACCTCAGTAACGATCCATAATTACCCTGACCGCTAATAACCACTACCACTAATGAACACAACCTCATATTACCCCTTGCTCCAACACTAACCATAAACCTAACTCTAACCCTATCCCTAAAAACCACTAACCGTAAGAAACCACTATCCTGAATTATCACTACTGCTAATAACCACTACCACTAAGTTACACAACCACATATTACCCAACACATAACACTAACCATAATCCCAACACTAACACTAACAACCACTACCCTTAATTACCACTAATTAACCCAACCACATATTACCCCTACCCCTAACAGTAACCATAAACCTAACCCTAACCTTTTATTAATGAAGCTTTCTTAGCTCTTTTACAGGTATTTCTGTCACCCTGTGAAACATGCCTAAGCCTGGCACCAAACTTCCACTGAGGATTTTCTGGGTGGGTTGCTACATTCAGAAAAATACTGCCAATACTCCATGCAACTTTCAGAGCATTATTAAAGCAATATTTTATATATTATTACCTTGGTCTAACGCTGTTTTGAATTTGCAGGTTCGGAGTTCATTTTAAAGCTCTTGATTATACTTTGAGAATAGTCTTACAATACAAGTCATTTTCTCAAGTACACTTGAAGAAAGGATTGTCTATGGCTCAGTAAATACGACAGTCTGAAAAGTTATGAACTATTAGACTAAGCTGAATTGACTTACTGATATTACCTGCAACGAATGAGTTTTAGATAGCCTCTCATAAATAGGCAGCTACAGAGCCTATGATTTTATGGATGTCTTGTACTTATCAATACATATGAGAAATGATGCTGTCAGGCTTTCGAGGGTATACTAGGTGAACCACACCACTGTCAATTTAATTTTTATGATTAAATATTTGGTGCCGTTAAAGGTTATTTAACATTTAATATAGCTGCTCTTCTACATAGCTGATAACTGTCATCTTTACATAATACTAAAGCTGAAAATGGATGGGGAAGGCATATTTTTAGAAGGTTTTTATTTTTTTTCTCCAATTTACTGTTAGATTTGTTCCAGTAATAGAAAAATATTAGGTGAGTTTAAAAGGCTTTCAATACTCAGATGTACAAAAATTTAGTCTTAATGACAGCTGTAGCTGAGCTCAACCTTTGCTACAGAAGCTGCTGAATTTTACTGTGTGTCAAAAAATCACAGCTCTACTCTGGCTTTACTCATCCCTTAGTAGGACAACTCACATGTGTAAAGGAGGACACACAGGCATTTTTTTCCAAAGGTTTTGCATACAACAGCATATGAAAAAAAGTGCACAACAAGCAAAAGATGCCAATTTTTAAAACCAAATAAATTATCAGTAAGCTGTATAGACTTTATGGAAAGCTTTGGTGCTTACATCACTCTCCAGTATTTTGTTTTCTTTTGATAGCTGAGCATGTTAGCTCTGTTTCCTAAGTAGAGTCCAAAGCTATTTACTTGTTTTTTCTGCACTCACACATCAAAAAGATGCAATTTTTAAAACACCTAGAGGCAGAAAATATTTCTATAATTAAAAAAAAAATCCAGAATGTATAAACAAAACCAACCACACAACTAGAGTGTAGAATCAGGTCAGTTCAGGTCTTGATCCCAATTACATTTGCTGTCAAGTGGGTCCGTTTGTTGAACTGAGAGTTTGTATTTTCTTCAGTAGCGCTTACTACAGTACATTTACAAAGAAATCTTTATTGCTTTTCAGTGATCAAATTATATTTCTCTGTAATAAAACTCATTATGTGGACTTCCCTTACTGAACTACTAAAGTACAAGTGCAATCCTTCTTAATCTCCAAAAGGTATCACTCGATTTTGATACAGTTCAGGGTCTTTGAACACACTTCCCTGTATCTAGGCTCAGGTCCCACCAGCTGGTTTTGGGCTTCATCAAAGCATCCCAAACACAGACACAAATCATTGTTTTGTAGTCTGTAGTGTCTTTCCTGTAACAACACTCATTAATTGTGATGACAGCTCCTAAACAACAGAGAAACCAGGGCAAAGTATCACTTATCGGTGACATTACAAACATGCATGGGGCTGTTATTGCAGGAAAACACACAGAAAACAAAGCACCAAGGCTCTGAGCACAAAGAGCCCTGGGCATCAGTTACTCCTGCAGGAACAGGGACAGTCCTACCATTCTGCTGCCTCGATGGACACACCTCACCTGGGTGCAATGCAACAAGGGTGGATGTGCCTGGCAGAGGCTGCTGCACAATCGTTCCTGCACAGGCCAGGGCATAGCTGGAGGCAGGCTAAGGTTGGGATGCACAGCTCAGTCCTGTGGATATCAATTAGACTGGTACCATGCACATCACACTTTCAAGCTGTATTCCACAGCGATGAGAATTAACAACATAAACTGAAATACCAAGCCAAGAAGGTGGTGCAAGCACATATGCATGAGTTTGGCCCAAAATACCAGCTTTGAATGGTGCCATCTCACAGATCAGGGAGTGCTCATTGCTTACAGGTCCTTTAATACAAAAGATTTAAGCATAGGTTAAATTTTAACCCCTCTGAACTGCAGTGATCGTATTTAACTGCTTCATGTATGACTTTAGAGTCAGACACTCTCTGAATTGGTGGGTCATTGAACTAAGGACTTTTGGGAAGTATTTTTCAAATGAAACTTCTAATATGCCTACCCCTTCCTTTCAGTGCAGCAGAGCAAATTCAGATATTAAATAGGCATGTCTTCAGATTTCAAATTAAGTTTCTACATCCCCCAATAAAGTAGATTTCATTATGTCAGATCAAAATAAATAGAGCAGAAACACAGATTTCCATTTTTCAAAACAGGGGGAGAAATTTTTAGCAAAACTTCACAAACACTTGAAAACCCTCTTCTATCTCTTTGCAGCAGAGGTAGGAAGGGCAGAAAATTATGACACAGTAATTATTATGATGGATGTTGAGGCAGTCCTTTATATTAGATACACTGCTTGTGCAGGAACCAGCACTACAGATTGCATACTTCACTAAGCAGGACACTGGAGATTATAATGGGCAATATAGATTAACAACATTAGGTTAAAGCAGCATAATTCTTCTTTCTCATTGCTTTCCCATGGAACAGCTTGTGCTTCACATTTCTGTGCTCCTTGCTCCCAAGCCTTAATCTACACATCAAATAGGCATTTTTCCATTTCAGCAGGTACAAATCTTCAGTAACTGGATGGAAATTTATAAAATTGCACCAGTGTAAAACTCAACTATGACTAAACCTGTCTGTTCTGAATTAAAGGTGATGAAGTGTTTGTTTTTGTCATCTCATGCAAACAGCAGGAAAGATTCAGCTTACTCAAAAACAGCATGGGAATTTAAGAGAAAGACTTGCCTTGGCACAATGTAAATAATCAGCATGGTGTTATAAAAGGGATGATTTATAATTGTAGCAATTATTCCAGTGTCAGTGTGAGACCAGAGCAGCATAACACTTTGCACATAGAGCTCTGACTCAGATCTTTGTCCAAGCACCACTGGCACCAGCTCACTCAGAGTCCCTCAGCCTGCTGCCAACCAGGTTTCCCTGCAGAGCTGCAGCAGCCCAGAGCCAAGCAGGGGCTAACAGTACACAGCACCTACCCATCTTCTCTTCTTGGCTCTGTGTCAGTACACTTGCACTGTGAGTATTCTCCAAGCTGGTTAACAAGCTTAAAGATAAATTAGCCTCCAGACTCATGGTGACACCAGGGACAGCAAAGCAGATGTGACTTTCACTCCTTTGGTCCAAATTCATTCCCTTTGCAGGTAACTCAGCACTCAGGTGCTAAATTTTACCCAAGAAAGGTCTAAGGTCTCGTACATGCTGAACAGATACAGCTTCTATTCAGTTACAGCTATTTACACCAACACCAGCATTGCTCCTCTTTCCATAATACAGCACACACACTTTGCTTTCAAGCCTTATGTTGTAGCCACTCTATGTCATGACCACAAGCACCTCCCACACATAAAAAAAGATACATAAGTCCTCAGCACATCACAAGTTCATACCTAGTCACACAACAGGAGAGCACAAGACAGCTCACACAATGAGAGGCTGCTTGCAGAGCTAAGTAATTTCAATTGTCTCTCTCCAAAGGTAATTCCAGGCAGAGAGTATGGAGGAAGCCAGAACATGGCCTGGGTTCTTGGGTCTGCAGGCAGGGATGATGAATTTTCTCAGTCCTGGCAGCAGCGGGACATCCAGGTGCACTCCACACTGTCCTGATTCTTGTGCATCCTCAGGGAGTCCTGTCTGCAGGATGCCAAGGCTCCCTTGCTCAGCAGGCTGCAGCTCCTGGCACGGCTTCCAGCCAGTTGCATTCCATACTGCTTGCTCTATGCTGATTCCTAAAGGACCACTTTGGCATGTGTCAGTGACCCCTACCAGCATGTTATAGGACCGGATTCCAGTTTGGCTCATGAAGAGAGCTGTTAAATGTTTAATGTTGGCTGCAGTGGAAAAATGCTGTAAACATTTTTGTAATTGGTCTGCTTTAAAGAATTGATTTCATGTGAAACAGCAAAGGAAGTACCTTATTGCACTTCATGGCTTAGGGGTGCTAGCAAGGCCTAAGATGTAAAATCAGATGAAAGGCTTTGTCTTTGCAGCACTTCCCTTTCAGTATGGTCCAGAGGGCAAACGTGCCTATCCCCAAGCTGTGCGCATGCTGCTGCCCTCAGTCACTACTACAGGGTGAGGAAAGCGTGGCTGGGGCCAAACCAAGCTGCAAGAGCAGCTTATAGGTCTCTCCTGTTTCTCCTGTGCTCAGCTCAGTGCCTCAACCAATGGACAGAAACGCAGGAACAGTCAGCAAACATCTACAGAAGGGGAAAAGTGAAGCATGAGCATAAAAAAGGGAACGCTGTGACTCAGGTGACAGAGACTGAAAGCACTAGAGATTACTTGTGCTGTGCATTATCAGTCCTCAGGACTGGCAATAACAGAGATAATACAAAAGCAAGCTTACTGTGAATTTATGAATTGGTAAGTCACTTTGTTATAACAGCCCTCAGTAAATCACTGTTTGTTCCTGCATTCTCTTATGTATTCCCTACCTGCTCTCTGACTTTATCTCAGTTTGCTTCTTATTTGTTAGACAAAGAATTCAAGATTTGTCTTAAATCAGCTTGGCAAAACTGACATTTTCAGTCCTCTTGGTTCTTAGAAAAGGGAGGGAAAAGTAACTCATTCTTTCAAGCCCTCATTCATGCAGTTGCAATTTCTGCAGGGTTTGGTTAGTCATTTTCTTACATTAAAAATGGGTTGGCATCACTGGATCTCTGGGTCAGAGGTGGGGAATGGCTCAGTGAGCATGGTCTTAACATACAGGAAGGCATTGCTCAGCTTCTGGCTCTGCTATTCAGTTTTTTGGTAAAGGCACAGAGCCGCTCTCCCCTCAGCTCACAGTTGTTGAGCAGAGGAGGTATTTCTCTGCATTCAACTGCTCCATTTCAGCCCCGGTCCATCCAGGCAGAGCGTTAGATCTTTACAGGAGGAGTTTCTACTACTGCCAATATATATACTGCATCTTTGACTCCTGTTCAACTTGGAGCCTCTAAGTGCCATTAACCAGAGACTTTATTGTCCCTTTGCTTCCCAGGATCTACCAGCCTAGAGTGGGTATTAACTGATTGTTCTGTTCATTTTCATATGCAGGGTTTCCCCCCTGGTATTATCACCATGACATGGAAGACTTTTCTTGCTTAGAAAGGGGCTTATGTTATATCCCTTTTCTATCTTTTGAGCATTGGCAGTATCACCTATATCTCTGTAGAAAAAAATCCACAAAACCTACCTGTCCTTTCCACTAAAGAGTTTGTTATTGTGCTGTATTGCCATTCATTCCCTACCTGTGCCTGTCACTTTCTCTTATTACTTACATAAGAAAATAATTTGTTCCCTCAAAAGTTCTGTTGCTACTTTAATAAGGAGTAATTAGATATGGAAATAAACAATCTCTCTATTTTACTTCAGACACATAGATTGATTGGCTTATACTTTATCTGTATGTGCTAGGCTGTGGTCTACATGTCTGCAAATGAGCAGGTGTCTGTGCAAGAGCAAGAGAAGGAAGGAAATTAATGAGGGAAACGCCCTCAGCTTAAAGAAATCAGATTTGCATTTAGATTGATTTCTGTCCTGGAGCCAGGTTAGTGTAACTTGTGAGAGACCAAGGCTGCTAGAAGTGACTTACGAGGTTAGGCACACAATCTGAGACAACCCCAAGGCTTTCACAACCACTACTAAAAAAAGAGGAAAACTATAGAAACTACCACATTTTTGGCATTACAACCCGAAACACTCTGTTCAAAAGTCATCACTCAAACTTGTCACTACCAGAGTTTATGAAGTGTGCAAAGAAGAGCATCACAAGCATTAGAACACATATCTACCTCACAAAGCATTTGCTTGAGAGAATCATTCATGTTGATCAGTCATTTATGGACAGGATTTTGTTTTTCCAAAATTAAATCAGTTCTGATATCTCACAGAGAAATTAAATTAATCCTTCCTAATTAAAAGGAGATCTTTTGCAAGACAATATTATGCATGCCCTAGTATGATCTATTACTGACACATCACAGATAAACAAACAATTTCAACATCCCCTCAATTTCTAAAATTATATTTTAACTTACACTTCCAAAAAAGTTTCTGAAAGCTTCTCTCTGTACCAAACAGGAAGAAAAATACACTCAAATGAAAACATTTTTGGAAAAATAAATTAATGAGATCAATTAATTGCTACTTCCTATACAGTAGTAATTCAATAACAGCCATATCCAGTCTTGCCTGGTGTAATATGTCAAAGCAAATGCTCTGGCTTTTAACGATCATTGTCTCCAAGCTGTTTTTCCCCTCAGAGGTTATTAAGCCTTCAGGCACTACTAAGTCTCTTACAATGACCCTTTTGCTGTCGGGAGGATGGGGCATTCCATAAGGGAATGTAATCCTGAGAATGAGTAGTCATATTCTTCCACTACAGGTCAAGAATATTCAAGACATTTTGTAATTTAACCTGCTGAAGAAAGGAATAATTAACTGGCCTGAGGATTCTTGTGCTGTGGCAGAAAAAGGCCTTTTCTTGTTGGATTTCTTGGTTTTCATCACTGCTTGCTGCAGGGATTAGGGTAAGCTCTTTTCATTTACAAGCAGAGTTACTCAGGAAAAGAGGAGCTTTCTTTTCTTTTCTTAGATAAAAGCCCTAGCTTTGTGTGCTTTTAAATAGAATTCTAAAGAAAACACTATTCCTAACACTTCCCAGATTTCTCCTCACAAGAACCACTTAGTACACCTTTGGCTCTCCTCTCTAAGACATATTTCAAACATCCCCTACTCTTAGGTAAAAGGTAAATGGTATAAGCACACTATTACATGTCTATGTATAAGAAATAAATAGGAATACAGTTGGACATGGGAACAGTAACAGGCTCTGGAAGAAGAGTTTGTACTGATGGCTAGCTAGGGTATCAGCATAACCAAGAGGGACAGGAGGGAAGTCCAGGAGGCAAAACTAAACCTACAAGCAGACAGGGCTGGAGGTCCCAGAAAAGCCGCTTGTTCCATGTGCAAGATCAGAGAAAACAAACAGCCAGCATCTAGTTGAGAAAATTCTCACGATTAAAGCATTTATTCTAGAAGATTCCTACGAGCTGAAGTGAAAAACGTGCATAAGAGGAACAGCAGCAATATTCTTTACAATGTAACTGAGTGATGCAGTGAGGAAGATTAGATCTACAGTAATGCTTAACTCTAAAAACAAGAGCTGCCTAAAAATGATTATTACTTGGAAACTAAGAAACTGCAGATAAAAGGGCAAGACATTTTTGGCTGGCATGGGAACTACTTAGTAAACTATCAGAGATGTTCAGAAGAAACATTTGCTACTGATTATTTCAAAAATATCAAACAATGGTTGATGTAGTCAAGCAGAATAAAAAAATTTAAAGAAACCAAGGAAAGGGCCAGTAGGAGGTCCTTGTTTACAGGTTCAACTCAGACACATCAGATAGGAAGTTCAAGAAAGTAGGCAAAAAACTCACACAATCAAACCAAAACAAATCAACATGCCGAAGATACCAAGAGTAAGTAACAAAAACTTTTTCAATCCACAATTCAAAAAGGAATCCTACCAAAGAGTCTGCGGGGCTGATAAGAAATTGAGCTATGAAAGAAAGATTGAAGGAAGATAAAATCATTGCAAAAAATAAAAATAAAAAAAGGAGGAAAAAATTCCAGCCATAACATTACAACAGCTTTCTCGATGGAAGAGATTAAGGATGTTCAAATATCAGAGTGGGTTTTTGTGGGGTTTTGTCAGGTGTTTATTTTCCCTTTCTGCACAGGAAATAAGTCTGAGAAATTGTGTCAAACTGAAATGCCAGTAGGAGAAGTTTCAGAATAAATGAATAAAATTACTAGCAACAAGTTACCAGCACCAACACAGTACTGCATATGAAATTGCTCCAGCACTTATTGTAGCCTCTACCCTATCACTTACGTTCAGCTTAGTATTAAAGAAAGGAAGAAATGAAAAAAATTACAGCAATTTTTAACAGACTTTCTAGAAGATGGAAACAGCTAGATCCATTAAATCTGACTATGCTTTGTTGGCTAAAACTACAAAAAAGAAAAGAATTAGCAGACAAACAGTACTGTGAGAACACACCAACATAGCTACTGCTGAAAGAAATCTTGCCTCACAAATAAACTGGAGGAATGACCTGGGTGAAACACTGGACTTTCACTTCAGAAAAGCTTTGGGTCATATTCCTCAAAAAAAGCTCTTAAAGAGCCTCAGGTGTCCCAGGGTAAGACAAGATGGTATTCCTGAGCCCACTAACAGGGTCAGAGGCAGCAAATCCAGCACAGGAAGGAACCATCTGTCCCACAGGATCTGCTCACCACATTCAGAGGTGACAGGAAAACTGATGTGAATCCTCAAGCAACAAATTTCACTGAATACACAAAACTGCTTCAGATACTCAGAACCTAAATGGTCTGTGAGGCATCTTGCACATAAAATAATGGGGTGATACAATGGCAGATGAAACTCAACATCAAAAAGTGAAAATTGTGAAGAGGAAATGTGCATATCTACAAACACACATTGATTATCTCCAAATCACCATTCTGGAATGACTTGTCTTTGCCACTCAGGTTGGGGAAAATGACAGAACAATAAATAAAATTCTTCTGATTTTGTTTAAAAAAAATTACTCCGATATGTGTTCATCACTCATGTCACACAGCAGCAGAAAATATGGACAAGCCTGCAAAGCTGAAGATATAAACTCTTCTGTGCAATTCAAAGTGAACCAAATCCTACTGTGGTTTAGTCCAAATTAAACTTCAAGAATCCATGAACACAGAATGACAACAATCAGCTTCTTCAGCTACTTTATACAGCATGTACCTGCTCGCTCTGCTCTGAAGAAATCACAGCTGCCATTGCACAGCCTCTTTCAGTCTCACCCCAGGCTCTGTTTTGTGTTGTATCACCAGCCTTGTTTATGAGATCATCAGGTTTGGTGTCTTTGGCTGATGATTTTTCCTCACTTTGTGCAAATCACTCCTAGAGTGACTCTCTCTTACACGAGCAGAGAGTCAAATAACTGAGCACCTCAGGACCAGGACTGATACCAGTGGAGGAGCAGGGGTACAGTGCATCTCTGCTGGAAAAGCTCCTAACCTGGATGGTCTCTAAGGGCAAGGATCAAATTGCATAGCAAACCCAAAATATACAAGCATAACTCAGTCCTGAGATTCGTATCATAGCCTTTCCAACAGCATTGGAATTTAAATGCTATTTTGGGTGCTCTAGCTCACTTCACTAAAGGGAACTACATCCAAACTAGCATTTCAAAAGCTCCTGTGCATGGCTGAATTTCTTGCAATGGTCTGCAATCTACAGCAAAACCAAGATATATTACTTGAAAAACATCCTCTTGAATAATTTCCCAGAAGTTAGGAAAGATGAGGAGCACTCCAGGCAAACTGTTTTCTTTTACTCTCTTCTAGAAGCAAACGCAACACAGAAGCACAAACCTTTGTCATTTGCATTTTCATGATTTTCAAGCTATGCAAGTTGTACTGTATTACACAAACTTGCTGAAGTGCTCCTAACTTGAGTGGCAAGTAATATTGAATGTTTGCTGGAGTTCACACTCAGTTTGGATTAAGTATCTCCTCATCTCCTGTGTTAATAATGTCTATCACTTACTGTCTGCTGTATGTCAAATTGTTACAGGTACATACATCATGAATAGTCTAAAAAGCACGTAAACGCAAAGTCTGTGCAATTATATTTGCCAAGAGTACAGCATATTAATCTAATATTTTGTCTCAATTTAATTTCAGAATGGAAAGAAACCTGTTCTTGCCCTGAGATTTCAAAATTCCCCCCTTTCCTGTGTACAGTTTTGTTGGGTTTTTTTTGCAAAAAAGCAAAATCTGTTCTTAAATAACAGCTATAGAAATCAGCTCCTTTCAGTGAATGAGGCTAACCTGTTTGTTTCTTTCCTCCCTAGAACTACAAGGTCCACCTCTTGACCCCAGTCCCAACTTTCACCCTGTGCTGTCTGTGTGGAAGTGATCAATGAAAAACATGTTAAGGAGATGAAAGGGACTTGTCTTGCTCGAGCTGAAATACTTGTTGGGGGATTTCTGCAAAATTCATTTTGGATTGATCCAGAACATTTCATTTGACCAAAAGAAAATAATCTTGGCTTCACTATAGGGGTTATTTAATTTATTTTTCTGTTTGTTTAACCTTGAAATTCAGGTCACACTCTTCTATGAAAAATGCTTCTTTAAAACAAAAAGTTGGAAAGTTTTTTTTGATGCAGTGTGTCTGAGACTCCACAAAGTGAAGCATTTCATTTGAATAATGTGGGCAAGGGTACATGGGGAGGCTGCTGCCAGATCCCAGGTCTGAGACCCCACAGAGAGCTTGGCAGTGCCTGCAGGAGGAGAGAGGGTTTCAGCCACCTATGAAAAAGGGTTTCAACGTATTCTAAATTTCTGTCCCTCTTTTAGTCTGAGTTATGCCAAAACTCAAATTTTTGAGTTGTGTACATCACACTACCAAAATCTCATCTCTTAACAAACACGCTTTTCACCAAAATACCACCCAGTTCCTTCTAAACTTTCTGGCCTCATGAACAAGATGCACATGAAATTAGTCAAACCGCACAGTGTTGCATCCCAGTGAACCAACACTCTTCTTCAGCCACTCTGCTCATCGGCATTTTCCTGGAACACTTCCCTGCTAGACCTGTTGCCAGAGGACTTGGGCACCCAGTCTGAACTTACCCATATATTTCCGCCTACAAAACCTTTTGCAAGCTACAACAATCAGGACTTCACAAAAACAGTCCCAAAACTTTATATCCTTCATTGCACCCAGTTACACCACCACAATTACAAATCCCAGGAGACACAGCAGCAGGTCTCATGCCATGCCAAACAGCAGCTAATTCATTCATTAATAATGCTAGAAAATTTAAATACTGTGGGGAAAACCATCCTTTCCTCCAGCCAAAACACTGTCCTAATTCTTCCAGTAAAAAGCCACATTCTGTGGCAACAATCTGAGTTTAAATGTCCCCCTTTCCACTCATTTATACCCAAACAACTGTGAATGAAGGAGTTAGAGCCCACTTATTTCACCATGTCTCCAAGTATTTTTAATAAGTAATTTCAGCCAAGAAAATAAGCTGGTTTTGCACGTTTACATTTTTGCTGCTCTCAGTTCTGACCCCTCTTTTCAATCTGATTTTCAAGTGACAGCCCTGCAGAAAGTGCTTTTAACACAATGTACTTATAAATTATGAAAAAAACAGTTTTACAATCTAATCTCTTCATGGTTTGTATTAAATTGTTAGCATAAGAAACCACAGTAAATTTGGTGTATGCCTAAGAAACTATAGCCCATATTATCATCAGCAAAAATTATGTGTTTTTTTTCCTCAGTCTTGCTACTCAGATAAACTAGGAACAGCCTTGTAAGCAAATATAATTTTCCTAGCATGATCTCCATTAATTCAAAGCAGCAACAATCCACTAAAAAAAAAAAAAGGGTGAGTTAATGGTTGATTTTTCTGACTAGTATCTGCTCTTTAGTAACTAGCTAACAAAATGTTTACTCTTATAAAAATATAATTTCCTAGGGATTATTAATTACAATTTATTGAGAAACAATCAGTTATTTAGTTGAGTTACCCTCCCCTTTAGAAAATTAAAATGCTGAGATACTCATTTTTGCAATGAATATCTATCCAGTAATTACCATATTTACTTTTCATTTATGGGGGAATAATCTGTTTTAATTAAGCCTAACTGAAGAATTTTTATCAGATGTAATTATCCCTTTCGATAAATATGTCTCTACTAATTACAGTTAACCATGGGATTTATAGCTCTTAAGTCATTTGGTGGGAAACATAATAAATCTTTAGTAGTACATGCTAAATTACTATACATTAATTCAGATCATTAACATAATAAACAAATTAGGATAATTTCACTTAATTAGTTTGGGTGGTTAACTCAAAATCCCTTGTAAACCTTCACAGTAATCAAAATTTTACCAGTATTTTTAGAGATAATTTTTTGTAACAAACCTGTTTGAATATATACCCAGAAAATTAGATTACTTCTGTGAGTATATATTCCTTTTAAATCAAACACCCTTTTAGGGATTGATGCTGGGTAACTTTTTAAATGCAGATAATTGTGCCTCACAGGTTTTTAAGTTTGCACCATTGCCTAGAGAAGAGCCTGCAGGGTGGCAGAGTGAGGTTTTAGAGGACAAGTGCTTCCTCTCTCCTCCCCTGCTGTCGTGTTTGCTAGTGCTCCAAAGGCAGGAACAGGGAAAGGTAACAATTGAGCACGCAGTGATCAGGAATAGAGGTATTCCATAGGAAAAGTAAAGCAGCTTAGCCAGGCAGAGGTAGATCGCCAGTCTGCATTAGCCCCACTGGCTGCTCCCCCTCTGCTTCAGGGGCAACACACTGTGGGGACAAAAATCGAACTGACAGCCCTAAGGACAGGGCTGCAGCCTCTTACCGAGGCAGACCCCAGCATGCCCTGTCAAACCAGCAAGTGCAGGTGTCTCCTCACAAGGCACTGCTTATTCCCATTCCATGCCAGGGCAGTGCAAGAAGAGCAGGTCAGGGAACTGACAACATCCATGTAACGCAATGACTATCAGAAAACCCTTTGCCATGTTCTTCTCCAACTGAACTGTTGGTGCATCCAGCAAAGATTTTCCTGCAGTGGATTCTGTTACTCCTCCTTTGCATAGACTATGGAGACAAATGCGCTGGCACACAAACCGTTTAACTCCTGCTGACAAATACACATCCCAGCAGCATTTGCACCTCCTGCTAGTTGGAGATAAGTCTTGAGCTTAGTTCAGCCAAGTCAAAACCCATCTACATATTTGTACCAAAACCCCTCATCAGATTACATGTTCAAGGTGAGAAATAAAGATGAACACAGATGAGCTTTTTACTCAAGAACTTCTGAAGCTTAATCTTCTTAGATGAATTCAGACAAGCAAGGAGCTTTCCTGGAGGCAAAATATCCCTCATAAATAGAGCAGAAAATAATAAAAAATTATTAAAAGAACATTTTAAACCTTTTTTTTCTTTTCCCCAAAAATCAGGTCTCTGAAAATTCACTGCACATAAGGACAAATGAGAAAAAAATTGAGTCAAGATCCCCCAAATTGGTTATGGGCCCAGTTTGGTCTTAGCATTTTCTCTACTCCCTCCCTGCCCAGCACCAGTCTTCTATGCCCCTGTAAGGACCTTTCTTCTGGGCTCCCTAGACAGTTCTGCCCATAGTGGATCCTGTATCCATAGAAGTCTCCTAACCAGCAAATGTCCCTGCTGCCTCTTCATCCTCCAGTCCCAGGAGGGAGGCAGGCAGGCAGAAGGTGCAGTGATCACACACTGTCACAGCAGCTCTCAGGAACACAAGGCAGCAAAAGGAAAAAGAAAGAGGAGCAAAGTCATGACTTTAAACAGGCCTTTATTTCACCCAGGAGCCATGGCATGACTCAGAAGCATATCTCCATGTCAGCCTGAAGGCTGGAGAAATGTTCATTTGATGCCCAGCACTGTTTAAACTGTCCCAAGACTGACCCACTCAGAGGACGCAGGGCAGATTCCCCCTCTCCTGAAAGCTGTGAGTTTAAGGGCTCAGATTCTTTGGGGAAAATTCACTCCTAAATGCTACATAATACCCAGGTTTAGGGCAATACAAAGAATGCATCATGCATAGAGCTGAAGCTCTATTCCTTCCATAAAGGAATGAATTTCACCCTTAAACTGAACCTTTTAATGCATCAGAAATTGTCCACCTTCATGTTTTATTTTCTAAAGATGGATGGTACAGATGTTTTATTTGACTTAGTGCTGGGAAACTCAAAATCCTATTTGTATTTCCAAACTGCCAGGTTAACTTTCCTCCCATTTTACTTAACTCATTTTTTACCTTAGTCATATTAATGGGTTTGTAATAATATTAGACAATGTTCACTAACCGTTAACTCCAAAAATAATGGTTGTGCTAAATCAGAGCTAATTAGTGTGTCACAAACTCCAGTCCTAGCACAGGGTGATGACTGAATGAAAAGAACATAATGTCACTTCACTGAGAATTACATATACAATTTTAAGAGGTATTTTAAATATTTTTCTTAATAGCTGTCAGCAGAAACGATGGGATGTGATTCTTTAGAGAGCATTGCTCTTTACTAAGTACAGGCAAGTGAGCCATCATCAGCCTTACACTGGCTGCAGAAAACAGATTTAATATTAATTTATGAATAGCTGAACTTTTTCTCTTTAATGTTTAACAGTGAATTATGCTCCAAATCCTTTATATTTCCCTGCACATCAGCAAGGTTGTCAGGAGCAAAAGATCAGGATAACATAATTCTTATGGCCTGTTCTCACACATCCCTCATTTACTCCTGAAGCAGCCAGAGTCATCCTGAAAGCAAGACGCATGGGGTGGCAAAATTTAAATGTGAAAGGAGTTGCTCTTTAAGGGCCATCAAGTTTTTAAAAGCATAACTTCCAGCTGAAACCATGCAAGTGGGATTTGTTCTCTCAGACAGGCACTGAGTCATACACATTCATTTCCAGAGCCCGTGAGCAAAGGAAAGTCAGGGCACTGGCTCTGCTTCTGTACCTGCATCCCAATACATATCACGGGCAGGAAGAAAATGTAGATGGCAAAGCCTCCCAAAGCTCAGGATTTTCACCTTTTCAAATCTTCTAATTCACTTAATAGCATGAAAAAATATACGGCTGCACCACTTCCTCGGTGCCTTGTGAGTCACAAAGCACACTGCCAAAACAGTAAGTTCTGCCATTGTCATCAGCAGATTACAGCATTTTATGGATTCCACACTTTTAACTCGCCAATGTTTTTGCAATGCAGAGCTGATACATCAGGTTTCCATATACAGTAGAAAGCTGCATGACAGCTTTGGTAGTCTCCAAGACCAGACCTCTAAAAACTAACATTACAATTGTAAAGGCAAAGACAGTGAAAACACGTTCGTGGCACACTGCAGAATCACAGTATGGATATTGGTTCTCTTTTAACTTTTTCTTGCTTTCCAAATTTATGAACCATCTACAAACATACGTAAGATCAGATATCTCTTACTGCCAGGAAGAATATAAAAAAGATTCAGGCCTAAAGGACCATGTTGCTTCCTGTGCAACATGGAATGAGGAGCAACATCACAGAAAAAGCCACACAATTCACTGATGCCACATCAGGCTGGGCTTTTTATATTAACTTTGAGAGAAGCCATCCCCACACCCCTCCCTTCCCTTTCTGGATACTCCATCTCTGATCTCCACAAGTGCCAGCTCCTACCCTGCTTTATGGTTCCCTGAAAGCACTGAGGTAATCTTAGTGCTCAGCCCTTCAGTGAAAATGGCTACAAAAAGCCTTAAGAGTACATAGCCACAAAATGCACTTCTGCTACCCATATTATGATATTCCTGGACACCAGCACAAGAACATCACTGTGAGTCATGTTATTTCTACTATTCAAAGTAAGAAACTAAAATGCAAAATTCATTATCATTTATTTAGATCTAAAATGAGCAAAAAGCTGTCAATTCCAGGTTCCTGGAACCCCAGACGTCATTTCGGTATTGACAGTGAGTGTGGAGAGCAGAAGTTTGAAGTTCTGAGGAACAGGCTCCAGTTCAGTTGCAATCAAAAAGCTAACTAAGACCAAGGTGTAAAAACATCAAATACCTGGTACAATATCCAAAAACACGTGGACTACTGCAGTATGACTTTCACTGCTGAGCTTTGGCAGATGAACTGCATTTCTCTATCGTTTCAGAAACCCAAGATGCTTCGATTAGACCCCGCAAGGGTGACTCTCTAACACCTAATGGAGGAGAAGGCTTCAGTTAAGGATCTGACCTCTGGTATTATGATGATTTAGGAGGACAGTGAGTCCTCCACAGGAACATCCACAGGACACTTAACAGTACAGTATTGCCTTACCAAGCAGACAATAGAAGAAAGAAGGGGGAAAGCTTTTGTGTAAGACTCTTTATTGTTACCACTACCACCTAGGTGTTCTGTCTACTCGAAAATCTCTGATCTCTCAGGTGTGGTGAAACACTGACTAATGCTGGACATAAAATTGGTTAACCTCCATGATCTTCGTAACTCAGATCATTTCCTGGGTAGCTGAAAACAGGCTTCTGCTCTCTACTCCCTATTTTCTCCATGACAGTAAATACATCCAACACTACTGCTGCATCACCCCTTCAAGTGCTGTCGGTACAAACCATCCATTATAATTTTATAATGCCATAGAGGCTGGTTGTTACGTTAGGTAATCATGAGATGGTTACAGAACTATGCAAAGAAAGTGAAGCCTTAGGCTGTTACAGTAGCTAACAAACCTGTCATTAATTACTAAGAAAAAGCTTTCTGCCTTTTAAATAATTTATGCAGCTGGATCTACAGTAGCAAAAGATTAAACGTAATTAAAATGGAATCTTTAAATTCCAAGGGGCAGGCTGACCTCAGGACTCTGCCAGCACCAGCAGAGCACAGATAAGCACCACAGCTAATGACGATCCTGCCCTCAGGCTGGCACACAGCACTGGAAGTGCTCACTCTGGACTGGGATTTCCTTTATGAAATAATTTCAGACAAAGACCAAGACCTGCTAATCTCAAGCTTGCACACTGGATGCCTTGCTTAAGCACTTTATCCTATGACCAGCATATCTTTGGAATAGTTTCTTTGTTTTAGTCTTTGAGGTTTAGTACAGGGTAACAATCTTCCAACAGGGTTAAGTGACCTGCTAGGTTTCAATTTGATTGGGCTGTGCTGTAGTTCAAATCCTATGTACATTCAAAAAATTTTTGGGTGAATTCAATCCATATAAATAATATAGTCCCCTAATATGCAAAGCAGTGTGCTAATGCACTCAAAACTCATTTGCATTCTTCTTTCACAGGGAACAGCTTTTATTATACTGTATTTTAATATGAAGTAAAATGTGGCAAAATATTAATCTCATCATTATGCTTCTTTATAGTAGTCCTTGCTTTATCTCCTGTTATGTTTGAAAATAGAGCAGCACTGCCCCAGTTTTCTGAACTCCAAAGTTTACAGAGTAGACTTTTTCCCCAGTCTGGTAGATTCAGGTATCAGGCATGAAAAAGTTCTCAGATCAAGTACCTTCAAAAATTCTTGGACATTTTGACTTTCCAGAGTAATTCCAGAGTTCTAAAGATCTGTCCTGCTAGCAAAATGTGGAAAAGTCTGAATTTACATTTTTATATATATATACGCACACATATACACAGTATGTCCCATCACTGTAAGAGGACATGACTGTGTTAATCCTCAGCCTATGCAGTTCATCAGATGAATATCCTGATCAGTAAAAATAATTTCCAGCTATGCTGAGGTTTTAAAATTTTTTAATTTATTAATTTTAATACTACTTCAAAGCATTTTGCTCTATTGTCTTTGTCCCAAAGGTAAGAGATTTTTTTTCTTCAGTGCAGATTTATGTCTTTTTGGATATATCCAATACCTTACTTTTAAATTAAAATTGTTGCAGTAAGAACACAACTTCCTCTGTTTATCTGCAGCCTCTGGTCAATACCTGTATTGTTTTATCTCTGCACAGAGGAACCACATTATACAGTATATATTTCACAGTACAGTTTGTGTTCTTCCTTAAGACTACCTACCAGTTAAACTTATTATTACTTTTCAGCGTTCAGGTTACCTGGAAAAGGGTACTTGATATAAGTATCACCCCATTCTACTGAGTATTCCCCTAACACCACAATTAACCTAGTTAACCTAGATTAACCTTGACATAGTTAAATTAGCCTTTCATGTCTAATTACACCCTGTGATGGGATATATTACTTCCAATCCTCACAGTCACAAGAGACCTGTAGTTTCAAGTGACCTCTGTACTTGGACAATAATCTAAATAAAAAGAGACATGAAAGCAGGATTAAGGCCTAGACATTATGATTTTGTACTAGTTTCCAAGGTCAGTTTAAAGATTTGAAGATTCTGGGCACTGTTCTAGTTGGGAGCTCCTAAAAAATTAACCTGTTTCAAAATTGACAGCAGGGAAAGAGTAAATAATCTGTCTGTGCACAGATTAACTTTCTATCACAAGCTTGTATCCTGACAGATTCATCTGCCATCCTCAACTCCCTGTGCTAGCAAGTCACTGTATTGGAGAATATACAGAAGCACTTTGGAATTTCCTGAACAATAAACTGTTATCTAATTATTATACAACAATCAAAGTGGGTTTTGATGCTCTGTTAATTTATTATTTTGCAGCTGATGAACTTCTCATCAATCTACTTTTCTCATTTATCTGGCCTAATTCTGATGGAATTTGGTTGCTTTGTAATTCTGCTAAAGTGTTCAATTTGCATTTAAAACCCAGTCAATGTAAGTTAATAAAATTGTGTCAACTAATCACTAAGGAAATGTTAAATTGGTACAAAATAAATCTTGCTTAAAGCAGATCTCAAGAAAGGGCAATTGCTTTGCACACTGGACAAAGCTATTCAGAATAAAAAGTTCATGGAACCAAAGAGAAGAGCTACAAAAAATTGAGTTTTACGTTGTTGCTGTGAACAAATCTTCATTTGAAAACTTAAATATATGAAAACAATGTAGGTCTTAGTGTTACTTTTTTTCCTCACACAGCAAATGTGCCTCACTGCATTCCTCTTAAGGCCACACTTCAGTTGCACAACTGGGCACAAGCAGGATGGAATGGAGTGCTAGGAATACTCAGCCAAAAATCAAGACATCTCATGTTTTTATGCTTTGCATCACCAGCCCAAAACTGGCTGAACTTTGCACAGCACCTCAAGCAGCTTCTCTCTAGCAGGCTGTAGACTCTACGGGCATACCAGGTAGAGGAAGAAGATATCAGATAATCTTCAACACAACAGTACAAATTAACTTGTGGCTCCAGCAGAGAATTGATGCCTGAAGTTGTTTTCTCTGGTTGTCATCTAGAGACACATCTGTGAAAATGAGAGTTTTGCCACTGGCTTCACTAAGGTAAGGACATTCCCCTTCAGACAAGTCATTGTGAACCTCCAGTGAACCCCAAATAGAGCATTTGTTCAAGCAGGTCAGCAATTTCCCCCACTTCACACATTGCTCATGCTGAACTGGCCCTGCAGTAACTGCCCAGCAGGGCTGCATGTCAACTCAGCAACAAACATATCTATTGATTTTATGTAACCTGTATCTCATCCAAGTGGTTTTGGCCCTTCTAATATGCTTTGACACTGTTTAGCACAACGTGGGGTTTATATTAGTCTCACTCTTTTTACATCTAAATTCAACTACCATATACAGTAACAAGGCATTTGTTTATCTGTTCTGCCTCCTGAATAATGCACTGAGCAGCACTGCAGCATTGCTCTCATAGGTTACCCCCTTTCACAGCTGGCAGTCACTGTGTTTACACATCCTACTATTTGCTCAGTCTCCTCTGTGCACCACAGTTTCCTCTCCCACACAGCTGAAAGTCACTTCCCCACTCTAAAGTTAAATAAGACTTCAAAAGCCCTCTTGTGTTGGATGGCAGTCTGGCTAAGAAAAGCAGAGGTGCCTGTGCCAGTATGGAAGGATGTTACCTGCCCTGTAAGGACATGATCCAACAAAAAATTACAGCCAGGACAGGAAACAGAGTATGCCTGAGTAACCCCAGCCTGTCATATTGACTTACATCAAGGGACACCTTCCCCCAGGCAGCCCTCCAGGATCCCTCCTGCTATCTCCAGCTCAGGAATAAAAATGCAAAATGACAAACCCTTGCCCTGTGGTGCCTTCCCCAGAGGGTTAGCATTTCCCATACAGTCACTTCTACTTCATAGAAATGACAAAACTCACAAAGTTCAATATTTTTTCCAGGCCCAGTTCAATAGCAAGTCATATTCTGGCAGCTACCCAGTGGGTGCAAAGCAACACAGTCCTGTTGGATGGGAAAGATGCTGAAAATCCATAGACTTGTACCAGTTGTCACCAGTGGAGGATCTGGACCACTGTACTTCACAAGAGTTGGCTAAGGATCAAAGCACTACTAATATTTAGGGTCTGTAAAGAGCTAAAATGAATAAAACATTCAAATCAGGCAGGAGAAAAATACTCAAAAGGAGAGACGACGTAATTATGTTCTATAATTTCCTAAAGCACTTTCAGCGCCCACATCTCAGCATATGACTTTTATTATTAATGACTTAAATGTGTAAGTCACAAAGGACTGTGCTACCATTTGCAGTTCATAATTATGCCACATTTTTTTCTGCCACTACTGATTCACTAATTTTGTTTAACATACACTGTGTTGAGAACTGTACAATAAATCTCATGATATAAAGCAATAACATCTCCCAACCTTGTCTATGTGATTTCTCTCGTCTTACCCAGAATACAGTTCATCTTTTTCATATTTGCTATACACTGTTTTGGGAATTAATAGCAATAAATGCATGTTTGTATTGCATAAAATGTGTGAATTTTAGCAGAATTGTATTTGTTGAAAGGTCAGTACTGAGAGCACCTCACTGAACATGGTATATCATCTGGGAATCAAAGGTCTAGAAAGTATAAAACGTATTACCAGTGCAGTCAGAACACAATCTAATTTGGCATTCTTTTCAAATACTCACTACCATGAAAATATTTTACTTGTCAGTGCCTTTCTCTGTTTGACACAGATATCTCCTTTAATGTTATACTGCTACACTCCAAGACAAATTTTACCATTTGTTCTCTTAGCCCTTTAACCAGATCCTTTACTGCTGTCTATCTGACTAACTGGACTAGACTCTATATTCATTTTCACAATGGTCAACCATATTATTACATTACAGGTCTTTGTATTGAAAAATCAATATTCAAAGTTAATTCTATATTCTGCATGAAATTTCTGTACTTCTGTAACTAGAGTGTATGTAGCTTGTATAATTCAAAACTCCTACAGCAACTGCATGAATATTATAGTATTATTCTAAAATTAACTTTTATGTGCATTTTGCTGCAAGACAGTTGAGCAAAGAATATACAGTTAAGTCCAGACATAGTAACCTCTTCTAAACGTATTTTAGAGACCTCCAAAACATTATACATCTGGGGAGAAAAATAATAAGAAAAAATACTGTTTTACAAAGTACTTGGCTTACATAAAGCTTTAATGAATGTTCACAGTAGAGAATTAAAATCCAGCACTTACTCACTGCAAGGCATTTGTATTTCTTTAACTTCTCCTTAGTTTTGCACAAATAACAGAATTTGTGAGCCACAACATCCATTAGGGTGCAAATTAGGGTGCTATGGATATAGCAATATTTCCTGCACTTCTATACACTGCAATTGATTTTTCATCTGACTAGGCTTATTCCTTATCTATGGAAGACAAGAGTTCTCCTGAACAATTCTGTGGTTGCAAAACTTTACCCATCAATCTCCAAATATCACCAAAATATTAAATAATCTACACTGAAGCATCCTGAGCTAGTAGGCAAACCAGTTACATGAAATGACTCTCCTCACAGCTTTCTTTTTTTTCCTTCCTTACTATCCTATTGGTACAATTGTATCTATAAAGCAGTACAGCATGGACAAGTAGGACTTAATGATCCAGTAGAAACCCAGAAGTGGAATTGTGGCTGACACTTCATCTGCTGTTTATTTACTCAAGCTCACAGCCAGGAAAGCGGTGTAGCAGCATTCAGCTCTGGCTTTGTTCATGGTAATAGTAAAAGCACCTACTTAACTCTAATCACATCATTGCTCTCATCCTGGATTTAGTTGTTGCCCAGTTGCAGATGCTTTCCAGAATGATATCTCTATGTCACAGATTTATATGCACAGATTTAATGGACCAACTTCAGACTTCTTTTTTATTTATGTCAACAGAGGGAAACAGTTACCTGAGATACCTGCACCCTGGCAGGACCATGCCTGTACTTCTGACAGCCACACAGCCTGATTCTACCAGCTCCAGCTACACTGACAAGTTCCTCCTTGTGCAAGTGTCTTTTCCCACACAAGAGCAGCATGGGGAGGAATGACTGTTCTGCCCTGAAATTGGTGCTGGAAAAGGCAGTCACACCCAAAAGCTTCATTGCACACTCCAAAATAAAGATCAAACAAGATCATATCACTCAGTCCAAGCAGTATCACTTCTAAATGTATTATCTTTTTTCTTTTACAAAATACAAAACACAGCAAAATGAGGGCTTGTCGCCTACCTAAAACATCTGGGTGGCAATCAGCTTTCTGATCAAGGTTGTGTAACTTCCATGGGCTTTCAAAAAAAAAAGAGTTAAAAAATAAAACCTTGTTATACAACTGATCTCTCTGATGGCACAAGTCTAGCCTTAAAACATCTCCTATCTCTCAAGAAGCAGCAAAAATTATCTGTCCTTACTCAAGATACAGTGTTTGATCCATGTTGTGAAGAGGCACAACAGCATATTTAGATTGTATCACACAGATGATACAAAGCTCAACATAAAAAGTGCTTTGCGCACAAATCGCTGTTGTCATTGTTCACTGTCCTTTACAAGGTACCAGAGATGTGCTCTGTGCTGTAGAAAACATAGAATATGATTTAATTTGCATATCAAGGCATATAAACCGAAATAAGGAATATTTGGAAGTTGACCACATCCTGCATTAATATCCGACCACACCAGGACACTGACTACAATGTACTGTGTTCTAGCTGGAATCTGCTTCCCTATATGCTCAGATTTTTTCAGCTGAAAAATTAAATTATTAGTTCTTAGGGGCGAAAAAATGTATTTGCAGTTATGCATTAACTAATTTTCCATTGTTAAATGGGAAATTAGGAAGAAAGATGAAAATCTTTATCCTCTACAAAAGCAGAAGGGCCTTGACTGCATATCTTTGTACTTGACTTTTTGTACAGTATTTCTGTAAGCACTCAGCTCCCACTAATGAATTACATGGCATTACATGACCATGCTACTTCCACTTGATACAAGTTAGCAGTACGTGAACTGCAAAATTGAAAATTTTCACAATAATGCTGCTTACTGCCTATGCAGTGGAACAGCGCTGAAACATTTGCCAAAACTCTCCACAAAGCAGAGAAACTCAGATTTATACTTACACATTTTTCCATCAACTCCAAAGTCCAACCAAATATGAATTCATACCAGTGTTTACAGAATAGAGAAAGGAATAGCTAGTTTGCACACAAAGGATTTTCAGATTTCTTTGGTAAAGAGAGAACCTGGAAAAAACTAAACTCTGCAGTGACCCAGCTCCTGTCACATGGAATTCTGAACACAATTCAAAGTTGAAAAAACAGCAACAGGAGGATAATCCCTTCTTTAGCATATTTTTGTACATCAGCAAGCACAGATATGGCAGAGGAACGCCCTTCACTCCTAAGTCACTGATAAAAACCTGGCAAACGTCAGAGTGATGAAAAAGCCACAGCTTGGGCAGCCACGAGGGAAACAAAGTTTGCCCTCTGCTCCTAACAAATGAGTTACTGGACTCTGAAAACTATGGCCATAACATGAGCCCTTTGCCTTCTAGTGACAAGCTCCAGAATGCAATAAATGCCTGTATCCAGTTTCTTGTTCAGCTGTCATGATTTCGGCCCCACAGACACTTTTTTTTTTCCCCTGATACATGTTCACTACCCAGGAATAGGTGGCTGCACTGTGCTGCATGTGGATTTCCATTGCAAGACCTGTCATCCTGGCACTGCTCACAAAATACCAATGCTTTTCTGCCCTGATGACTGCTTCATTGCTGTGACTCTGATGATGAATGAGCAGTAAATATGCCACAAAATTAATTCAACCCTATGTCAGATTATCTTGAGAAGCTGAAAATTACAAAAATAGACTCATTCTTATTACAGCTTTGAGACTGATAGGTAAACCTCATTCACAAAAGGAAACTATAATGACACAAACATAAATGTTAATGTGAGGTTCAAATGCAATTTTAAATATTTATCTTGCAGAGGTAAACAGCCACAGTGAATATCTGAAGAGTAAACACACATTAAATCAATTCTAGAGCTTGCAAACTAATCTATTCTCAAATGCATTGGCAAAGAGTCTATATTGCCAAGAGCCCACACGTTCACTGTCATCAACATACTTGAAAAGCACCAGCCCCTTGTGAGCAGCCATTTCAACAGGTCAGCTCTCTGCCCAGCAATCACATTTCCTGGACTCTCATCACAGATTCTCAGGATGGTTTTGCTCTTTAAAATTGAGACCAAACATTTCTCCAAAAAGAGCACACAGGTGTCAAAAAAACCCTCCAAAAGAACTCTTAACATCTCCCTGCTGGTTTTGAGATGGAGGCAGTTTAGAAAGCCAAAACATGGTTCCACATGCTTACCATAGTTTTGTTTTCATTGTCAAAATCCTGGACTAGTACCCAATTGCAGCAGTGCATCTAAAACCTATTGACTTTTCAATGACTTTGAATACATTTCTTTTGACAGTTAATATCCTAACATTCCACAACTTACATCTTTGGAAACATGTACTTTTCCCTATTTCCATATAACAAAGCAAACAAGGTATGATTGTATCAAGAAAAAAGAAAGGGGGTTAGGAATTATCAGACTGCTCCCTCCATGTTATCCATAACATGGTTTATGCATCAGTACTTAAACTACAGAATAGAAAAGTGAAGTCTTAATAACTTTCTATTCTAAATGAGTACTTTGTTTTCACTTTTTAACATAGGCACATTTTCAGCTTTCAGAATCTCTCAGGACAGTCATTTTACACATTGCCAAAGCTGGGCATTACTTACCAAAGAGTAATTATGATATTCAATGAAGAGCAGTTAGTGAGAGCTCTTTGTAGGTTCATAAGAGTATCCTGACAAGGAGTTGGAAACAAGGATATCTAATTTTTGTCTGCATAATGTAACTAATTATGCAACAATCAACAGATTAAACAAACCTTGTATAAACATAATGCCTTCATTTGTAGGCACTCTCTTGGTTTAGTTAAGCAATTGCTTTTCTAATTCTTAAGGTATCATTAAAACCTTCCTAATTTGAACAGACAGAGATGTGTATCATAATATTTCCAAATATAACCCTTGATACTTCAATAAACAAAGGAAAAACTGTATTTTTCTCATGTACTTTCTAATTACTTGGTATAAGAGGAAATAACTATTGCTAATGACAAAAATCGAAGGGCTTAAGATGTAATTTTAATAGGTTTTTGCATACAGCAACATTTCTTAAAGTGATTTCCCCTTCACATGGTGCATAATGTATTTTAAAGGAAAACAATCTAAACCTTGGTACAATATTTGAACTTGGTCACTCCTATGAAACAGCAGGAAATTCCTTGGCTATAATAATGATGCCCAGATATGGAGACCATTGGCAATTTAAACCAAAGATGAAGGCAATTAACAGACAACATCAGATGTTTTTATATTATGAAGATGCTTGTTTTACAGGATTATGCTAATATGTTGTAAAAGAGCTTACAAGTACCTGGCTTTAATGTGTTTACCTCTGAAGACCATCCAAACTCTGCTTTGTAGGCAATACTCATGAATTATTACTGACCTGAGAAACAATTGCTATGATATCATTTGTTTAAGCATTCAGGCTGTACATACAGTAAAAACAGTGAGCAATCTAGTAGAAAATAGTTCACTTACAAACAGAGAATACAATAATGTAAGATTGATTAGATAAAGTTAGGTAAAACTAAAGCCAGATACACTAAATAAACAGACACTTTCACACACACACAAAAAGGCCTTTCAGTCCAGGAACTGTGGAGTATTTCATAAGCATGGGGTTGAACATTAATCACTGAAGTTCACATCTAATTCAGCAAGCCACTTTTCCCCCATTACTGCCAACATCTTATGGCCAGCTGCTCAGTACCTGTGAGACTTGAACAATGCCACCTCCCTTTTTCCTTCCCAGCTGTTTTTCTTGCATGTGAGAAAAAGAAAACAAGAGTAAGATAGACAGATCAGCCAGGTTGGCAGCTATCTCTGGCAAAACCAATCCAAATCAGTCTCCTTGCATCTGTTTGCCAGGTCCCTTGGGACAATGAATCTCACTTGAAGAAACCTGCCTGAGGACACATAGTCCTCACACTGTCACAAGTCCTGGGCCTCCTCAGGCGGACATATGCTTCCCATTCTCCTGCCCCATTACTCTTAATTTAAGAGGCACAAGTCTTGTCAGGCACAGAAACACCGTACACACCAGTTAGAAGGTAACTGTGCTGATTGCAAACAGTGCATTATATTCAAAAACAAGTCCAGGGGTGCCTTACAAGCAGCACTGCTGCAAGAGCTGGGTTTGAAGGGCTGTGCTTAGCAGTAGTGCAGTTCTTGATATAGCATTGTTAGGCACAATTTATGGTTATAATTTAAAAATTAAAGTAAGACAAAGTGGTGAACTGAAAAGAGCTCAATTAACATGTAGGAGGCCAAACTTCCTGCTGATATAATTTCTCCAACTTCAATGGAACCAGAACATAAGTGAATATGGCTCATTATTTCCTATTCTTCTGAAGACATACAGATGATACGATCTGTTATACTGTTATCACAGCATGGAAGGAGTTCTGTAAAAGTGACCACTAATGCCGAATGCTGTGGAAGATAAATGCTATTTCTTGCTTCTGAACAATGAACAGAGATATTATCTGGTCTCACATAAGCCAATATTCAGTGTAAGCCCTTATACTATGCCATGGTAACTGCCATACTCTGGCTAAATGCAAAGAAAGACATGGATGGAGACTTCTGAATGAGCAAGTTTAAATGTTCTCTGGCTGAAGTAAGGAAACATAGGATCTAGTCCAAATCCCACTGCAGATGTGGGTTATCTCACTGCTAGCAATGGATTTTTTTCCCCCTCGGTTCATAAGTTCCCTATACCTGCCCTACAAACTACAGATCACAATTAAAGAATAACTGCCTGTGGAATGGGACACCAGAAATTCACAAAAGCACTTTATTCTGTGCTTTTATCTTCAATCAGCTTTATTTTTTGGCATATGCAAACATTACCATATAGAGCTAATCTGTGAACAAACATTGTATTTAGCCAGGCTTGATGTCCTTCTAGAACTGAGTCCTTTTCAGCAGTAACAACCCAAGAGATTTCATTAGTCTTGTTCGACTCTAGTCAAACATTTCCACTGAGGAACAGCAACTAATTAACCACATCAAGATTAATGAAAAATATAAGAAGCAAAGATACTGCAGTTGTTAAATCTAAAATAGCTCCTGTGCTGCTACTTAAAAAATTATGTATCAAATTTCATTACAGCCTCATTTGAAGAAATGGTAAGAATTAATACTAAAAGCAAATCTTCATTTCTTAGATAGTCACTAGCAGTTACAAGGCTGAATGCCAGCAGTGTGATACCTTCCTTTATTTCTATGAAAAATTAAGCACAGTTGCAGTGCTGGACCAGAAACATAAAAGTATGTCTCAAGACATTCCCCAAGAAAACAGGGGAAGATCCTGTGGGTCAGATTTCACAGGTAGGTCATGTTCTGCCATCTGCTAATAGTACCACAGAGCATTATCAATTGAGACAGTGTGCACAGTTGCCTGGTGAGATACTGGATAGCCTGCCTTAGAAGAATTAGCCAGGACACATCAATTTGGTAACCTTACGGTAATGAAATGATAGATGACCAACTGGTGGGAAAGGCCACAGATTCCTGGATCCATGCAGTATTACCTTCTGAATCAAAGCTGACACTAAGTAAGACAGCGACATCTCTCCTCAGGTGGAACAAGCCTTCAAGGAAGCTCAAGCTCTTGAAAGAAAAGTATAAATTTAAGCTCAGGAGAAACTCAGCTGCAAAGAAAAGCTTTGTTTTTAAGGAATCTCAACATCTTCTGAAATTGTTCTTCCTACCGCTTTTTGACAGATGAAGCAGCATCCCCTTCTTGCTAAAACTGGCTTAGGAGAGCAAAGGAGATTTGCTGATGATAAAATGCACCATTGCCCTATGAATAACAGCATTTACGTAAATAAGTTGCAATTACTGGCACTCTCCTGTCTTGGAGATGAGTCCAAGGTATATTTCCATGTATACACATGCACAGATTTAAAACATTTTTGCCATGGCCAAAGTGCTACTTAAATGTTGCATTTCATGATTGATCTTATCAGCTTCCTAATTCCTCATGCTGCGCTTTTGATGAAAAACTGAAGGCCAGCCTTTTGTAAATACAACTCCAACTTGTTTAAATCCTAAAGAAGTTAGGCATTGAATTTTGGATCAGGCCACAATTTTGCCATAGGATTTGAGATGCAGCTATAGATTCAATCACATTTTGCTTGAGTCTTTACACACATCTGGCTTCTGGTGTGGCTGACTATACATCAGTGACAATTCTCTGCTATTCAGTATCCCAAACAAATGTATCAATATCCCAATGAATTAAGCTGCAATTACTTTTCCCATACCTTTGGAATACGCTACAACCAATACATGAACAGCTTGTTTCCTTGCTTTATATCTCAGCCCAAATATGTTCACCCTGAAAACCCTATTTGCTCACCATTATGAAGGGGCAATGCCTGACACTAGTTTTCTTGGGAGACAGTTGCCTTGGCACTTGCAGCCAGATAGAAGTACCACAGACACTGCTGTCATAGAATATTCAAGACTGCTGCCAAGACATTTTTTGTAGCAAGCCCATAAAACTGACCACAATGTTTCTGGCTAAGTAGGTAAGAAAAAAAGAACACTTCCTGCATGAGCTAAAACCAAGAAAGGCTAATTAAATCAACTCTGAAATAATACTGAAACAACACAGCAAATGTTCCTCTCTCTCACTTAAATGCAGAAAGTTCAAGCTGGTTGACCTGATTACTGCAGCCCAGGATGACAAAAGAATTGACCCAATGGAAGAAGAAATCCCTCTGGACACTTACTGGCATGTGGTTCTGAACAAGGGGAAAACGCTGATATGCTATAGGCTCATCAGGATGTCTGTGTGGTAGATGCCACATAACCATGAGTTACATCCTGCTCAAGGCACAAGTGCTCTGAAATCTGTTTATCTTGAAGAGTTTCCTTTAGCAGCTGAGTACTGGGTAACACTGAGGTGCATCTACATTTAGGGGTGCTGGGACAACCACAAGAAAACCCCCACCACTCAAAGTTGGCCTGAAAGAAGAGAAAGGCCAGATGCAGATGTTTTGATTCTTTAATGGCAGGCAGAAAGTCAGACTTCTAAAGCTGTTCATGTGCAGCCATGGGAAACACTGAGCTGCGGTAGTGTTAATCAAACAGTTCTCATGGTTCAGCTGAGCTTTGCCTCTGCTCAGGAGAATGACAGTGAAAATAGCAGTCTACCTATTTTGGAACATATTTTACTCTGAGCTCACTGGGGTCAGTAACAAACCTGTCCCTTCAGCAAACTTTTTTTGGCTTCTTGTCATCTCCAGCTTAGAGCATAAGGGAGCTTGAATTGTTGCTCTTGGCTCTCAGTTTCCTTCTGATAAACCAACAGTACAAGAGAGTCACCTGGCATTCCAGAATTCCAGCTGGCCTTGTCATTCTTAGACTCTGAAGGACTAACAGCATTTACTCTTGCTGCTGCCAAAGCCAGGACAGTGCAGGACCCTATTTTCCAGATTAAAAGTTTAATTTTACAGAAGTTACGTCTGTGGTGCAGAGTATATTATTTTAGGCAACATCACTTATCTAGGAAGATGTTTCTTTTCTCCCAACAAAGCAGACCCAGAACAACCGTGAGAATGCAATGGCACGCAGAAGGATCAAGTAGACCCTTCCAGCCTTGGAATCCAGGAAATATAATTTTTGGCTCTACAGTGGGGGGGGGGCAGAAAACAACAACAAAACCCCCACAAAATAACACCCCCTCCTTCACTATTTTTTCAGCTACACAAGTATACACTGTATTTTTTATCTCTAGCTTGTTCAGGTTTAGGCTCTCTGCCCACATTCATACAAACATGCTGCTTGCAGATCCTGTTGTTTGTATACAGTCTTATGTTACTTTCTTACGGAGGAGAAAAATTACCAACAAACATGCACTCAAGCAGACAGTGCAGTGCATGTGCTTGTTAGCAAGGTATCTTTATTACAGCAAAGCAGTTAAATATTGACCATGAAGCTGAGCAAGGGCACAAATGCTTTATCTAAATTACCTTGAGGTTTGAGGAGGTTGCTGAAGATAAAGTAGTCTACAGGGCTTACAAGAAATCAGCCCACACAGTCATCTGCTGTGGAACTATCAGCAAAACTGTTCCAAGACAGATTGCAGTCTTATGGCCCAGGACTCATGTACTATGTAACTGCTCTATCAAAATACACGATGAGATATATCACCAAGGAATGCTGCTAGTGGACTGTTATTTACACAGGAAAAGGGCTGTAGCCACCTTACCTTGCTTAATTCTCTAAGATCACTATAAAGAGCACAGGAGTCCACATGGGATCCTGAAGTAACACCACAGCAGAAATTCAGCTTTTCTTATTATGAAGGGAAATAAACAACAGTGCAGAGATGCCTTCTGGTCCTGTTTGTGCCTCAAGTATATTGTATGAGACTACTGGGTATCCATACCAGGAGATATCCAGGCACCAAGTGAAAAAGTGAGGCATTGATATATCACCATTCAGTAGAAGACCTAAAAACTAAATAAATTTGACTACATTTTTTCCAAATCTGACCTTTTCCTACCTATATCTACACATCCTCTCTGACATACACACTAGGGCCAGACCAACCAGCAGGGAGGAGCAGAGGCAAAGAGCTCTGAGGAGGTTGCATCTCCTACAAGCATCTCACTTATAATCCATGCAGTCAGCACCACGTTCACACAACAGCCTGATTTGCAGATGTGAGATTTAAAAAGAGGGAGCAGGACAGAGCAGATCTGCTTTCAATAGGCACACCGAGCTGGGCTGATAGACCCGACCTTTCCCAGCACCTTCTCTGCAGATGAGCACCAGACTGGACTGGATACTGCTCTGCTCCAACCCTACAACTCCCATGAAATTATGGGGGAAGCAGAGAGCTCCAGTTACCATGGCATCCTTGACAGCAGCCCTCCAAGTCTTACACTAATGAGTCTGGAGTCTGATGTTTACATGCTTAGTTTAAAAGTATAATGATTTAGGAGTAGGCAGAATTACATCAGAAAAAGAGAAGCATTTTGCCTCAAGGCTTTCTTTAGAAATTACACATATAACTTTTAAATATGCCCACTAGCATTTTAGTGTACCTTTGAGATGTTTCTGCTCTGGTACAGCATCTCAAAAGCACAGGAAGAAGAAAATGCAGTTCTTCAACATCTAGACTGCAGGAGGAGAGGGGGAGGTTGGCGTCTCCAAGGAAATGGGGTTCAGAGCCAATGTATAGAATCACATTGTGTTTCAAATTTTTTAATAAGACTGACAATAAAGGCTCCTAAATCTTCATGCTTTCTGATTGACAAAGTAGGGGTAACCCTGGGCAGAATGAGGACAGCAACAAACACGTTTCAAATTAAAGCATGAGCAAGATGCAACCCAAATATCTGCGTGGTAGCATACAGGCAGCATTGCTTGTCAAAGCCTCAGGGAATTCACCAGGCACTGTTCAAACACTGATGCGCCAGCACTATCCAGAGGTCCCAGAACAAAAGACACACAGTGATCAAAGTCACATTTTCATGCATTTTTTGCTCAGTACCTCTCATTATAGTCCTGGCCCAGACAGACAACACAGTCCAAGAAGAAGCAGCTAAAATTGCAGTTACAGCTGATGGTGCTTAAATGTGTAATTGTCACCATTATATGGTTTCAACTTTTTAAAAATAAGTTTCCCATAATTATTTCAAGATTCTGGCCTAATTCCAGTGGAGGCTTTAATGGGACTCATTCTGACAAGATATAGGATATTGTCCCAATAGAGTCTCATTTGGATATGGGCCACCAGCAATTACCAATGAGCAGAGCTGTGCAAGATTAAAAGCACAGGCAGTATAATTTCTACCCTGTGTCCCAGGCTCTATGGATTTGTTACTCATCCAGCCTGTCCATCTGGGGAGCAAACAGCATGTACTCCTTGATGAGAAACTCTGGCCAACCGACCAGCTGTGAAAAAAATAGATTACTCTTGTCATTTTTTTCTCCTAGGTAATTTGCTGGGAGTAAAAAATATAATTTCTTTGAAGGTTTGCAGTTAAAAGTAGATCCAAGGGATGGGCCTTATTTATATTTAAAGTCCACCACACTTTTATTTGCTAAATGCAATTTTGAAGATATATTGCTGATGAAACAGTTTTCCCTGTCATTTGGGACACTGGAAAAGTGAATTTCTATTATTCAGAGTACTGCCAAAAACACAATGGCTGTTAAAGGGAAAAGTTCCTTATAAATGCACTACTGCACTCTATGAGAGAAAGAAGACATTATTAAAAAGGTATAAGAAAATGAGAGAAAAAAACACAATCATATGTTCCTGCTTCACACAGGAAACTGAACAGACAGATCTTTTCTTATTCAAGAGGGTTTTGTGCAAAATTCCACGGTTGTTCTGGAATTGTAAGTTCAGAACAAATCAGTGACCTAAAACTGCTATAAAAGGCAGATTGCAACTGACAGACTAAATGGCATTATAATATGAAAATTATACTTTTCAGCTTAAACTCCATTGTAGTTGCAGGTCTATCAGACAGTGGCTCACACATCATGCTCTCTAACAGATTCACTGCTTGGGTTTAAGAAGTAGAGGCTTTTGCTACAGATTGTACAATTTTCTGCAGAAAACATTACAAGAGGGTGCAAGAAAAGCCACCTTTCCTCCAACAGAGAGTGAGAAGCCAAGCAGGTCCAGATAGTAGTTTATCTTTTAAATCTATGTAAGTGATTCTGCTCTGTGCTTCTCAGACCTTTCTCTCTGATAAGCTAAGACTACTTAGATACGAATGTAATACTAGCCTTAAAATTTAACATTTTCCCAACTGATTTTAGGAAGTTATTAGTGATTAGTACAACAGCAGGACTTAGCACCTGTGCTAAACTATACCAACCAGTTGTAGATTTAGGCATATCAGTGCAGCAATCACCCTTTCAGGGACACAAGTTCTGGGGGAGTAAATCATGTCATAGAGACTTGAGAGCAGTGAACATAGTATGACCCCAAACTAAATCATGAGAAGTAAAATCTCTATCATCCTGTCTTTCCCCACCACCTGCCAGTTCTAAAATTAAAAAAGTAAATCCTATTACTTTATACCCAAAGGAATATAAAAATCACTGAAAAATACTCTGAAATAGAGAAAATACTCTTCTCCTTTATGATTCCCCCACCATCCCTGTTCCACATGATATAAATACCTTTCCTTTCCGTGCATACTGCACTTTCAATACTTGGTAATAGAAAAAGATGGATCTCAGTAATTACAAAGAGGGAAAAGTCACAACAGGAGAATCAGTGCTTGCTGTGCGTAATGCAGCAGTTGCTAACCTGACCTGACTGGCAGAGGTCATGCAGAAGTCTGACTTCAGTGCTGTCTAATGCCTCAGTGTAAGCACCAAACTCCCCCAGATAACGGAGCACTGGTGAGAACACCATCTTCAATGTTAAAAGGAGAGAGAACAGATGTGTTCCCCCAGTTGCAAAAATTCTCTGCTACCAGCTGAGCTGTCAAAAGGAGATGATTGCAGGGAATCTGCACTACAAGCAACTGTACAGACTACTTCCTCCTATGATGTCAAAGACAGAATATCTCAGTGGACAGCATTTACCCAGCACACGCAGCACTAGAACACAGACATGAGCTTTAGCAGAAATGACCTCAAGAAATAAAACTGCCTGCCATTCTCATATTCAAAATTTGACCTAAGGAAATAAGACAAACATGCCAAAAAAGCCAAACTTATCTTTCCTCTATCATTTGTATATTTCAATTTATCATAAAGGGAAACAAAAATTACTAAATTCTTGGTGGGTTATGAGTAGAGTGAGACAGATGGACCAGTTCACCTTGTAAGACTTACCCAGTCTTTATTGAATTAAACTTTCAGTACAGATACTGACTAAAAACACCTACTGATGATTTAGCATAAATCAATGGTAAAAATTCTACCATTTCCAAAGACTTCACCCCAAACACTTGCTACATTCTTCTAGTTTTCTTTGTAAATATATATAAAGCAGCATGGGTGCACCCAGAGATACACATTGAAGTAGCCAAATTCAACTCTTTGTCTTTCTTTCTTACACAGTAATAAGTAGTCACTTCAGTGGAAGTCAGTCCAAATAACAGTTTATGACAATTTTATTAAAAAAGACCATATAGGTCAAAAAAGGGGGGGAGGGTGTTGCACCCTGACACACCAAAATTCACAAGTCTGACCATTTAATTATACAGAAATATACTCCATGATACACAGAGAGGGACAAATATTTGAAATATATATGCATAGATGATTTATGTGTGTTTCCTGCCCAGTATTTCAAGTGTATCCTAATCAATGATTTACCATAAATAGACAACAAACCATTTCCCATTCATGATATAGGCAGCTGTGGTGAACATTATAAAATACTGACTCAATACACATTTGTTTTCTTTTGACTGCACTGAAATCTATCTAGCAGTGAATATCTCCTGCGCAAAGAAGGTCTGACACTGAATTAGGAGCCATTTAAGCCTGAAAAATTAGTCTTTATCAGACCTGTGCACTGAACTAAGTTTCACATAATGAAGGCAACACGATTCAACTGTGCAAGGCTATGTTTTAAGTAAAACGGGCAGAAGGCAACTTGCCCAAAACCTACAGTGTTCTACTGCTACATGAGACAAAAAGATATTTAGCCAAATATTCTGCTGGCATATGCCCATTGACTTGGAGTCAAGGCAGTCAGAGCAGTACAGAAGCTGCTAACAACCATATTCATACACACAGAAATGCATTGACATGAATCTACACACATACCCGAGCTTATTCCTCATGCAGTTACCAGATTAGTCATCTTGTGGGTACAAAAAGATACATGCTCATATTTTATACAGTACATTTGAAGTTTGAGCTACAAAAAGATTTCTGCATGTAAACGTATGGGTACATTTCCTCTGAGTGGAGAGGTATGTCAGGAGAATGTGATTGCACAGCCAGAGCTGTAGCAACCACCCCCGAGATAACCCCAGAGGCAGTTCCATGGCCAGCTGTTCAAGTTCTCAAAGAATTCAGGCAGTAAGCCAGAGCCAAGCCCAGATGCTGCTATTGGGAGCTATCCAAAGCTTTACATCTGGATCCCACTTCTGCCAAATGCCCCATCTGCCTGCAAGGTGATAAATTCCACCTCTCAGAGGACATGTAGCAAGAGAACACAGCAGGGAAAGGGACCACCAAATCGATACAAGAGACAGTTAACACTTGGTTGGAATTTAAGAAAGTATTTTCTCAGTATTGTCCTGTTCCTCATTCCTACACCAGCTTTCCACAGAAGGCCCAAAGTACTGCTTTTCCATGGTTTTCAGCTACAGGAACATCCGATATCCAGGGGACCTGAAGCAACAAGTTGTGTGCCAAGTGTGCAAGGGCAATACAAATGGATTCTGGGTTTTGGTTCTTTTACCCCCAACATGCCAAGAGATTGCTCAAGGAAGTTTGAAGAGTGTAAGGATTTAAAAACAGTCATAACATTGAAGTACCAATATACAATTCTGCCCAGAGACAGGACTGTCCTGGAGAAGGGCTGTAGGTTTTAAAAACAAAGAGGATTAATTACATTCAGGAGACATAATTAGTACTGCTAGAGTAAAAACATATTCCTTTATGCTTATGAACAGCAGGGAGGAAGAGAAAACTGCACAGGAAAACATTCATCTACTAATGGGGCAGCACGTCATATATTTGCAACTGAGGACAGTGTCAGAGCAGTCAAAGAGGAAGAATTCAGTTCATGAGAAGTCACAAAGGACATTCTGTATCCTAAACTGTAAAGCAGTAAGAGATTAAAAAAACCCACACCGTGGAAGCGGTTTAATATGCTTAGGGTTTCTATTGCTCCCCTTTTTGGCACCTTTTCTTTCAAAACTAGCAGTAGCTCAAATCCCTGTGAATTTCACAGAACTCTGAGCTCTTCTCTCACACTGAACTGTAGAAAACTCAGCTTGGGGTGGGACCCTCAGTGAAAAGAACTTCTCTGAAAAAAAAATCCATAGCATTATGTAGCTAAAGCCTTTGTAACATGACTATTCTTAACAGCACTGGTTTGTACACCGCCCTAGAAAACTGCAATTATTTTTCAATAGGCTAAGCATTTGAGGAAAGCTTACATCCCATCCACACTTAAAACAGAATTAAGAGCCAAACTAGAAAACTACAGAGCTGCAGCACAGGCAAAGTTCCGAAGCTCAGTGATAAGGCAAAGAACAGAAGACTGTGTGGACAGGCTGCACAGCAAACAGTTCAAGAGGATTTCTAAAGGGGAGGTCATGCTCAGCAAAGCTTTTGTGAGCACAACAATGAAAAGCTGTTGGGACTGAAGCTAGAAATACAAGGCACTTGGCTCCAGGAATGCTTTTTAAAGCGCATTAAATAACATTAGTATATAAAGATTAATAAGTATAGCAATGGGACAATTCATAGACAGGAAACGAGCTCAATACTACACCTAAGGTCAGTGATTAGCAATAGATGGGTTCGATTTGAAAAGAACAGGGAAAAGTGACTTGTGTTGCAACCAGGCTTTGTGCAGGACCCAATTAATAAATAGGGCACAACAGCACTGTGAAGGAAGCAACTGAACTTCCTGCCTGTACATTCACAGTTGGCTGAAGCCTTATCAATCCTGGAAAAACATCACAAAAAACTATATATTTAAAAGAAAAAAGGTAACTTGCAAGCCAGTGACTTATACATAATGATATTTAATATTGCTATCACAGAGAACATAATACTACTTAGAGGCCAGTTGTTAACCCTTTGTGCAAGGTACAATGTAAAGACAATAAACATTCCTCCCTGCTCCAAAGGTTTTACAATTGTGAGACAAGATAGAAAATACATGACAGTGGGTTTAACATTTCAAGATGATGAAAGCCTAACAGCAAACATGCTAAAGCATCCAAAGTGAAAATGGTCCTGAGAACAAACAAAAACTGGAAACCAGAGTCCAGCAGTGAGAAGTTATGAAAGCAACCAAGGCTGACAGTAAGCAAGCCAAGGAAACCTCCTCAGAAGGTCCCACAAAAAGGGTAAAAAAGGCACTAAAAATAGGACTGAGAACAACAAAAGGAAATACATACAGGTAGATATAGGCATGTATACACATAAGCACGTGTATATTGACATATATAAACAGTTACAGGGGATTAGACTTTCCTGGAGACAGAAGCAGAGCTGTGGGTTAGGACAGTAAAGGGAAACAAGAATACAACTGGACTTCCAGCACAAAATTGTGGCTTTTACTGCTGTTTTTAACCGTTTAGTGCAGCTAGATTCCCTCAAGTCCTTTTTGGTTTGGGGGACTATTATAGGAGATTTTTGGTCCTGCTAGGTGCTAGAGTGACCTGCGTTATTTTCCAGTATTGAAAGCCAAAGATTTACATACATCCTAAAGCATCACTAGTAAAAAGCCAAAATCTTTAACAAGAGGGCAGGTTGCCGAAAAAGCAGAGCTGCTTAGTGGCATGGGTGGAATGCATTTCTGCAAAGGACTGAGCACAATTTTGATTTAACAGAAGAGCAATGCTGCATTTCTGTCTATAAGCCAGTGTAAGATTAATGCCTTCTGATGTGAGACTACTGCACACCAGAAAGAACTGACTGACAGAAGCATTAACTAATGTTTGTAACATGTAGCCTCGTATCTTTTTAACCAAGGGCTCCTATAAAGCAGTAGGCAACACCACATGTCACTTTAATAAACCTCTAAAAGCTAAGCTCCAAATCTAGCTGTTTGTGCATACAGGAATACATCTCTGTGCACATGCACATATATGTACACTCTATGAAATGTCTTTTAAGATGAGTGCTTATCATTACTGGTACAGAATTGCACAAGCTGAGATTTGTCCCTTTTTAAAGGAAAGTAATAGCATTGTGGAATTAGGTGCTTTCCAAGTTTTAGGGAGATTATTTGTGACCCTAAAGATACTCCTCTGAAAACTCCAGGGTTTTTTACATCATATTTTATCAGGACACATTAAGTTAGTACAAAAATCCTGCCTCACTGCCAACCAGTAGTCACATCAATTTACAGCAGACTCAAATATGGCTTACAAGGGGGGAATCCAAATTCCATCTTTGACTTGTCCCATACTGCAAAAGTGAAATTGAGCAATTTTGGGGTTAGAGATGAAAAAAAACAATGTGCTTGTAGATTCAGGCTCAACTACAAACAAAAGCAAAATGTACAAAATTAGTATTCTGAAGCCTGTGGTGAACTCTACTGAGCTAGAGACTTCTCATTTATCTATTTGTAAAATTTAAGACATGCCCCCAGCTTCAGCAAGACTAAAATCAAAACTATTTCTACTTTTCCTTATCACTAATGCAGATTAATTCATTAAGAACTAAGCAAAGACCATCAGTCTAGCTTCCAAGTAATCAATAATAAAGTCCTATAGGTTCAGAGTCACCCATCTCTATTTTCACTGCGAAACAATTAGCAGCCTGAGTGTTATTAGAGTATATTGGACCAATTCCGATAGAGATGTAATGAATGGAATGAAACTGATTTAATTAACACCTCCATATTGAAAGACATACAGAACAGGTCTGGTGAGAAACCTACAAGAAATGTGATCCCCATCTGAATCATCTCTGAAGCTGCTCTGTGGAAAAAGACAACTCTGCTCTTCTTAACTAAGTCTTTGTGTTTCAGCCAGATAATTTTAATTTCTCATTTACATCCAGTTGTCATCTTCTTTTGATCACACACGAATAATAAAGCAGGGTTAAAAAAATAAAAATAAAGAAGGATCAACTGAAAGCAATACATTCATTCTTCTTTAACTAAAGCAGCTACCTCATATCTCCAGGTTCCAGCAGACTACTGAAAGGATTGATAACCAGCCTGCAAATAATTTCTATGCCTGCAAACATGTTAAATACAGGGTGTTTCTCTTCTGTGCAAAAAAAAAAATCTCTGCATCATCCTGTTTCTCCTTAAGACATTTCTACTGCTGCTTCTATGTTTCACTTAGGCTGGGGAGAAAAAAATTAATAGATCTCTCTTCATTTTTTCTCTACAGCCACAGTTTAGAAGTGGCAATAGAGCAGATAATGTGTTTGACCTTGTGGGAGTGGTGGGGGCCTCAGAGCACTGTGCTCTTGTGCTCCCTTCCTTTCTTTGGGACCCTACAAGCAACAGACAGAGGCTTATGAGGAGATGAAAAGATTCCTTTTCAGTTGCTATTGAAATTAACTGATCAGACTGTCATCTGTAGGGTCCTGCTCTTCCTTCTCTTGCGTTGTCCCTGCTGTGGGAATGAAACCACAAAGAGAACAAAAGTTCTACTCAATTCAACTAAAAGGAATCTCTGAAATGGCAAGCTGTTAATGTACATACTAAAGATCATCTCCCATTGTGCTTGTCAACCAGTTTGCCAATCATTTGAGCTAACATTATCTTTTTTCTTTATCTTAAAGGTCCACAAGTTGCCATGACAAGTCTTGAAAAAAAACCCAGAAACCTTAAATGCTTCTTCAGATAACTGATGACATGTTAAATTTGGGTCAATAAAGGTGAAATATAAATTCATGTGCATTTCAAGTCAGCAAGTATATTTAGGAAAAGAGCTCTGCAAAACTCAGAAAAACAGCTACAAAAGAACAGCTAAGAAAGTCTTTGAACCTGGCATCAGGGATAGTTCCATTGTGAGCAATACCTGCGATCCTACATCAGTCAAAGAGAAACCTAAGGACAACACTCTCAAATATCTCATTCTGATGAGTAAGACCAAAGAAGCAACTTTGTTTTGTGGTGGATGCATTATAAAGTTTTACAAGAGGCAGAGACCAGTTCTCCAGTATGAAAGAGAAGCAGACCAATGTCAAAAATCAAAACTACCAATGTTGTGCAAGGGTTGTCACCTTCACATGAAGCTCCTAAAAGAACAAGGTCCTGACCCTGTGTTAGGGTGTGTAGGCAAGAGTCAGCACTTCATCAGCCATCATGGATAAACTGTTTGCATTGAAAGTTTTTGGTTAAGCTCAGCAGTGACTCAAGGAGATCCTTATGAGGGTGGAAAAAAAAGCATGCAGGAAAAGGACAGGAGGGAAGAGAAAGCAAGAGAAAAAGCAGAGAGTTAGATCTCTGTGGGGGGAAAAATTGCCTCTTTTTAAAAAAATCTCAACATGACCATTAGAAATTCAAGCTTCCCATGCAAATATGCAATCCAGCATAAATTTAGTGGAGACTATGGTCAATCAATATTCATTTAGATTGTAAAAAGGTGTCATGGCCTAAAAAGCTTTAAAATTACACCTGCTATCAACCGAGCAAAGAACATTTGAAGACTCAGTTTACATTATCTAGCACCTGATAGCAAAGATGTTTATAAGAGCAACCTACAATGTTTGGGAATTTCTGCTATCTTTATGTTAAATTTGGTAGATGAGCTACAATACTTGAACACACACATACACATTGTTTGTGCAACCAGCTTTCAAGCCAAGGGAATTTTAGGACACTGAAAGTTCTTTCCTTCTCCATATGTGCATACAACACATTACCTGGAAAAGCAGACACCCCAAAGCTTTGAAAATGCTGGGACTCCTTTGTAGCTAAGGCAGAAATTTTCTACTCAGAGTTGCTAGCTCTTTAGAGAACACCTTACTTTAAATTATCTCTTCTTCCTTTCATCAAGATCATTAATTGCATGAGTATTTGCAGCGCTATCTGCGACAGGTGTCACATCTTTGCCCAACTCATTTGATTAATTGCCTCCAAAGCCTATCTCTGACTAGAGGGCATGCCACCTTTTACTACAATCCCTGCCAGTCACCAGCAATTTATTTGTCACATGTACATACACAGCCCTAGCAAAGAACAGCAAGGATCTATGTTACCATGCCCATCTCATTCAATTAATTGCTTCAGTGGCAAGCCCCTGGCCAGTACAAATTTGGGTAACTGTAGTGTTAAACCACCCATACAAACATCTTCCACATATATACTAAATCCATTTACTGGATTTACCACTCATCCATTTTCTGTCACCATATACCCCAGTCCTTGCCACTCATTTGAAGATTAAATATCACATGCAAAAGCTTGGCTCCAGCTGCCAGTCTCAGACTCTGCCTGCCCTTTGCTCCATGTTCTAGAACATGCTAGGTGAGATCCTGTTCTTCCCAGATCCAAATCTATTTTATTAGGTAGCAAATGTCAGGATTAAAAAGCCAGATGATGTAAAATTCACATAACATCCAATTTATACTTTGTGGAACTTACCTATGTGCCTGGTTGTTTTGAAATGTCCGGAGAGCTGCAGTTTACACCAGGTATGCAGTGACCAGGAACTTACCTGAAGAGGATACAACAGGCAGGAGGGGGAGCTCCAGAATGCTCAGCTCAATAAAAAGCATGTGTCACTCAGGCCAGCAAAAGTATCAGGTTGAGGTATACAAGCCCATGGGCTTTGATGAAGATTGACATTATAACTTCAGTTGTGACCAGTGCCTATGCAATGTGAACCAGGCACAGGAAGAGAATAAACCACTGCAAAGTTCACAAATACAAAAAAATATGGATCCCTTCAGCAGAGCCCAAACTTTATAAAAATCAATGGGAGATCTGAAACTGTCATTATGTACAGCAGGACTCCACCTTAGCCTGGCACTTGTAACTGATTTTTCAAAGTCAGAACTGCAACTGGTACACAACACTTTAATTTTTTTAAAATAGTGACTAATCACTAAACTCCCCTCCCCCCATAAATTACCCAGTAATGAAAAAATCTCATGAAAATAGGATTATAAATGTGTCTGATAAACAATTCAGCCTGAGTGCTGGGTTCATAATTGTCATGGTTTAATCCCAGCCAACAACCAAGCACCACACAGCCATTCCCTCACCAGTGGGACTGGGGAGAGAAAAGAAAGGGTAAAAGCATGGATTGTGATAAAGACAGTTTAACAGGGAAAGCAAAAGCTGTGCACACAATCAAAGAAAACAAGGAATTAATTCACTGCTTCCCAGGGCAGGCAGGTGTTCAGCCACCTCCAGGAGAGCAGGGCCCCATCACATGTAACAAATACTTGGGAAGACAAATGCCATCACTCCAAATGTCCCCCTCTTCAAACTCCACAATAGAAGTGAGTCAAAACCATCTTAATTATTAGTGAAAGTAATTTATGGGGCAGGAAGTAACAAATCAGAAAAGAAACAATACTCAGAAAACCTTGCTGGCCTGGCATGGGTGAGTTGGTGCTGTACCATGAACAGAGGCAGCTGCTACCTCTGAATCCTTCCTATGTGACAGTTACTCACACTGCATCTCATTAGTCATGAAAGCATACATGCTACCCTCAGACTGAATCAGAAGCTACACAGTGAGCAGTTACATGCCAGGTTCACAAAATTACACAAAAAGGTCAAATATACCCTGGCCATTCTTCATTTAAGAGCTATGCATTCACAGCAGATTTATACACCAGTTAAGCAACTGCTGTTCATTCTGGATGCAGGACCACACTCAGACTAACTGCTGCAGTATAGTTGTATGCATTGGGAATGATATTGTGATTTCTCTGGATATTGGCCACATTTATGGAGCCTTATTTATTGATCTTGCAAAGGTTTCTGATACAGTTGACCACACATTTTTGTTACAGCAATTTAAGCGTGACACAGATTTTACTGTAGCTTGGTTTAGCAGCAATATAATTGGTCACTGGGTATTATGGGGAAGCTGGCATTGTAACAAATCTGCTGTGTCTGCACTACAAAGGAAGGACATCCTACCCCCACAGATTGTTGGCCTGCCATCTCTTTCAAGTATGGCAGATTCACTCACCACAGCCTGGGTGATTCCACCGAAAAGAGTGACACTCACTTGTATTCTTCAATGGAACCTGTCCACAGATTCAGCCTGGGCAGAAAAGAGGCAATAACAATTGTAAACACCCTCCATGCTCCTGTTATACAAAATTTGCTTAATATTTAAGATTATACAGTGCCCTTATAGCACATTTAACTCCATGATGATAGTATCTTAGTAAGTATGCATAGCAAATTAAACTTGAGGTTCAGCAAGAAATGCCATGTCATCTCTAAACTGAGATGTTAACTCACATTTTCCTGTGGAATAAAAATAAATTGAATACTATATGGCACTCAAAGGTTATGGCTGCCTCAAAATTTCTTAGCAGAAGCAATGAAACACCCAAAGAACCCTTCACTGAATAGAGGAAAGCAGAAAACATTCCTCCACAAAGCCAAGAAGACAGAGATGGTCTCTCTTATCCCAACAGAATTCATAGCACAGTTCCTTGGCAGAACTTCAGACACAGCCACATATAAGTGTTACAAGACAAACACACATGGCCAGGAGCAACTATGACCTTATATGTGTTTTTTCCTCATGGAAAGAGCTGCTTAACTGATCTCATATCTCCAAGAAAATTGTTGCATTTTCCACTCCATAGTATATTTTGTTTCTATTCCACTTCATCCAGAATTATATTTCCATACCTCACACAAAACAGCAAAGCTGATCTCCCTTTGACATTCTGATTAAAGGTACTGAAAAGCATTCCCTGTACATTTACACACAAAATGGCTTCAGTCCCGTTCCAAATTATATGCACTTACTGAAATGGGATCCAAAAATGGATAGAACTTAAGATCACACATTTGTATTAATTTTTAATGTTCTCATGATTAGTCAGAATTTTTTAAGCAAATCATTCATTTACTTGAATCTGTTTCACATTAGAGAGGATGGTTGTACTGAGATTTTAAATCAATTTTGGAGTCCTTTCCTACTGAGGATTAAGCTTGATGATTAAAGGGACTTCATGTTAATTTCAATAAAATTTTGCTTTCCCTTTCATTTACTATTTTATCAATTCAGTAAAAGAATTTTGCAGTCTCAGAGCTCAGCTCTTGAGGTCTAACACAAGTTTCTTGGTAGGCTGTTCTTCCTTCATTTTGCACTGACTATGATAGAGGACTTTAGCAACGGTCTTTCCCCCCTTTGACACCAACCTGCTGGAAGACTCCTAATGTCCTCCTCACACCCCACTGTTCTTACCAAATATCCTTTGACAAAAGATAAGAAAGGTGAATGAGCAGCACATCCCTGTGGCTACTCTGGGTTACCCCCACAGCTGCTAAAAAGAACAAATACAAATCACAATCTGTGAGCAAAAAGCCAAGAATATCTCACAGGCAGCACTGCTAGTACCTTTAGAAAACTTGCCTCACAATTATGAAAATCCCAGAGACTACTAAACAAAAGAGAACAAACCAACAGTAAATTTCAGTCCCAAGTCTGTGTTATGAGAGCAGTGGAAGCCTCAACCCAAAAATCACACACAAAAGGCCAGGAAAAGGCTCCAGGCTGATCAGACCCACTCCCTATCCCAAGGCAGCAACAACATGCCTGGCTGTTCCTCTAAAGTATTTGTCTTGCCTGTTCAATAACTGCCCCCCTCACTCTGGGTCTGCAGAGTTGAAAAAAACCCATGTTGACATCATCAGGAGTTCCCCTGGGGAAGGAGCAGTCTCCCAGTACACACCCTCAGTACTCCATCCCAGGGTATCATGGGCTCAGCTAGGACCTCTGTTCCCTATTCTCATGCAATGAATCCAAACAAAATCAAAATGAGTAGTGATTGCTTTTGACAGAATAGAGAATTTTTCTCTACATTCTAGTAAGAGTAATTTCCCACTTATTTTCTCAGCAATTTGCTTAAAGATTAGATTTTGCTAATTGTAAAAGAAATATTCACAGCCACACAAAATTTCATTTCATTTTCCCCATTGAAAAATACTTTCAACAAAAACTGATGAATTTGCAAATAGTCTTTGTCACCATAAGTTAGATTTTCACCAAGTACACCTACCAAGTGCATAAAATATTGTCCAACTGCAAACCTGATACCAGTTTTGCAGACCAAGTACTCAAGGTCAAGCTAGAAATCAAATAGCTCAACAAATAGCGAGGGTTGAAAACACACTCTTCCCCCCACAATCACCTCCATAGCATCTTTTTCCTGTGCCACCTCATCCCTCATGGTTCTGTATTTTTATTAAGAAAAGCTACATACTTACATCACCTACATCCTGTCCACGGCTATTTTAAACATTTCAAATCTGTTGCAAGTCTCTCCCTCATGCCTTTTTAAAGTAAATCTATCAAAGAAACAAGCCCTTTTCTCTGTGCAGAACATGGAATTTTTCCCCTCAGGAGACAGGGTTAATTTAAGACCCAACACCTAATGACTGAGCAGAGCCAGAAGAAGGAAATGTTCAGCAGCACAAAGGGAAGAATTTCAAATTTTTATCCTGAGAAGCACAGCATTTGCTTCTTCCATAAGTGTTTCCAAGAAGACTCTGCCTAGAAAAGAGACTTGGAATCATTTTTAAGCGGTTTTAGTCTCCCACTGAGTCCTGTGCATTTAGGATGTCATGCTAATCTACTACTCAGTCCCACTCTTCAGTTCTCACTCAGGCTGAAAAAAGGTACAGAAACTGTGTTGCCCTATTTTTTATATAAGCAATGATTCTTGTATTTCTGTCAGCAGTTTGATAAACAGTTACTGCTCAGCACAAACTTCAAAACACCTTTTGAGAGATATTTGGACAAAACATTTGTCTGAGGAACTGACTGGAAACAATCTGGGTTTAAAAACAATAGTTTGACATGCCATGTGACTATTAAACAAACAGAAGCTCATGGCTTCCTTGCAGTTCTGAATGCAGAGCTGCTAGAGACCATTTTTATTATAACCCATATATAGAAACCCTTTGTGTTCATTTAGGGTTTTTTGCTGAGCCCATACTGAAGCCAACAGTATTGTTTCATGGTACACAGTTCTTAAGACGCCTCTAAAGCTTTATCAGATATTTCAGCACACAGGTATTGAGCACAGGTGACAAAATACAAGAGTGCTTCCATCTCTGTCTGCACTCCTTGATGGAAGAAAACAGGTTCTCTGTTCTGTGCCACTGCTGCCATCCAGAGCCAGTATGAATGGCTGTTTTTTGGAAGTCTGACTCCAGCAGGAGGATATCTGCTAGAATTTCATGCTGCAGCCCCACTAGGTTTTATTTGCTGCATTTGCAATGCCATCCTTTTCCCCCTTTAAACAAATTGACTGTTAGAGAACATCACAGAGTGAAAACAGTCCCAAAACCGCTGGCACTTTGAATGTTACACTGGAGGATGGGAAATTTGTACCTTTTGATTGAACAAAGTCACTGGCTTTACTTTGTGTCACATTTTGTTAAGCATGTGTCCAGTTTCATTTACATGGCTGTTAACATCCCTTTTTTCTTTGGTTAGAAACACTGAGGCCAATACTACACAGCTCACACTGGAAATGGAGACAAGAATTCTTCTCTCTATATACTCACAGCCTCAATGTCAGTGCCAGTGGCAACAAGAAGAAAAATACTGGTGCATTTTAGCTATGATAGTCACTTAAGGTCTCACATTTCTGAATTTCATGCCCAAAATATGCAGATTTAGTTTTCTAATTAAACAAAATCATGTTTGCCATGTGCTGAGATGCTGAGAGCTTTTTTGTTGTTGTTCTTCAGATGGATGTAGGGGTGTGGAAAAGGGGAGGCACACATCCTGCATTTTACTGCTGGATCTCTTCCATGAGTCCTGTCCACTACATTCTGTTCTGTTCTCCTTTCCCAACTATGACTGCTTCACAGCAAGCTTTTCATCCTAACATTTCCTGCCAGCTAATGTCAGAAGCACACAGTATGTTACAGTTTTACATGTTGGATTTAGTTCCCAAAGATGTCATAGCTATACTTGTAACCAGAGTGGACACTGGTCTTGGCATTTGCCAAGCTGTGCATGTAGCAGAGAATGGCCATAAAGCAAACCAGCCCCTTCAGGGTAACACTGCACCAGGTAGAAAAGGGTTCAGTCAAGGGCATGCATAGGATTTAAACACAAGAGAAAGGCCTTTCCATACATGATATGATGCAAAACACATCCTGACAACATTTAAGTGATGCAGGAGTGCATATATCGGTCTAAGCCAGGTGGTGTCATTGAGGTCACTCAGACTCACCAGTATCTGACATCACATAGGAGGATTCTCCAGAGCCGGAACTCATTTCAGCTACATAGACTCTCAACAGCATTGTCCTGCATCAGCATTCCATTAAAATGAACAGGAACATTTAAAGATATATTAGATATTAATAAGGTGAGCAGAATTCAGCTCATAATAGCTTCAAAAAAGTAAGTGTTCTTAGGCAGCATGGGGGCTGCTGTATCAAACTGCTGAATGAAGTGAAGGCATTCACTCACTTCCACAAAATGACTGCCTGTCTCCGTCATTTGACAGTGACAGTTGAGACATTTGACAGTGTTCTTGGTAGAACCAAATATTTCTAAATTTAGAAATTCAGCAGGGAATCTCTTTGTTAGCAACTTGAGAACATTGGCACCTTCTAGACAAGTTACTACTAGAAGTGCAATTCAAATTTTTGTCTTTTCTATCTCAGTACTAAAAGTGGTGAAAAATGCATCAGGCTGATTTAACAGCAGACAAACTCATTTTTTGAATAATTTCCAAGGGCCATATTTTGCCTTTGTGTTATGATACACTCAAACTAATCTTGTGCTCCAAAGAGGAATATTTAATATAGTATTTTAAACCATGCTGTACCCTGTATTCTGCATGAGAAATAACCAAGGTGTGTGCCTTAATGAAATGGAGTTGGTTTTGATTAAGGCTCACATCCCCTTTGAGAAGAAAGGTTTTAGGCTGGGATTCACCAGGTGGCACTGTTACACATAATTTAACACTTTTTTACAGGATAGGTATACTTTTTGATTTGGAGGTGAATTATGCCTTCGTTAGGTTTTCCAATGAAGTTTCTTTCTGGTGAGCAGGAAAGAGAAAGACAGATCTTCCAAAGTATAGAAAGCTCTCTCTTTCCACTTTGAAGTCTCTCATAGGAGTCAGCAGCTAAAGAAGAAGTCACTGTGTATGTTGGAAATGCTGAGAGATATGATACATTTAATTTCAAGACCATTTCTGTTTCAGGAACAAATTGTAAATAAATCACACATCACTTCGAATACAGCCATCATCCATATTACTCAGTTTTCAACAGGCAGTCAACTCACAAAAATTCCTGAGGAGCAAAACCTTCACATTAGTAATGCTCACAATATTTAGTAGCATTTATAAAAATTTTAAAAAGAAGAAAGTACCTTATGTTTTTTCTTATGCTGAACATTATTTTATTGTACTGAAATTGGTACACTTCTCTGTGCGAGCACCAGCAGGTCTACTGGGGTTAGGAACATAAGAAATCTGGGTATAATACTTGAACTCCACTCTCTTCTGCTGCCCTTGCATATTTTCTGGGATAACTGCAGTCCAGATCCTTAGTTTGGGGTCCTCTATTGTAACTATTCCCACCACTAGAAGCCCCAAGATGAGATGCACTGACTTGTTGTTCCTCACCAAGGAAGAATAAAGTATTATAAGTCTTCTAGCAACAAGGAAAACAAACTATCTACTGTTCCAGCATATCCATCACTCTCTAGTCTACTCTAAGATCACCAAGCACCTCCAGCAACACGTACTGCAGCATATGAATTTGTCTTGAAGGCAGAAAGATAATCTCTAAGCTCCAACCTTGTCTTCTTGTATCTCCCTCACCCACTTTCACTGTCAGTCATGACAGAATTACTTACTGGCCTGATCCCACTCCACTTCCCATAACATAGCTGACTGTCCATCAACCCTTCCTAATAAATTCTAAAATGTGACTCAGTTTCAAAGAACTGATTCTTTATCACCTCTGCTAGTATTGCAAGGAATGAGGTTTTTGAATCCATGCAGTTTTGCTGTGGTAACCAACACATTTGAATCAGATGTAGGTTTTGGTGTTGTTTGTTTTCAGAGTGGGTTTTTTTCTCCTACCTACTTGCATGAAATTAACCAAACATGAAACAAAGTACCTTTTTCATTTAAATCATACCATTCAAACTGACTTGTGCCATCAAAACATCATCAGAAGATCAAAAAGCTTTGAACTTCTAAGAAGGCTGAGCTGAGCAAATAACAGATATTGCCACCTATGCTTTTGGGGAAAGGTAAGTATGTGGAAGCACCAGGAAAGATTTATGAGAGAGGACTTTTGTCTATTTTGAGGCAAATCTATAGTGAGATTACAACAGCTTTTAAAACAGATGTTTGAACCAGGAAACCACAGGTGGGAAGAGTCAGATGGCATCCTCCTATGAAGGCAAAAGAAAATCAGGAGAGACCTATAAAGGGCAGACTTATATCCTTTACAGACTCTGAAGCAAGAGACCTTACTGGCAGATGCCATGTGGGGAAAAATTGGTGAGGCTGTCAAAGAAAAAGGGAACTATTGGATTGTTCTGTTTTACATGTGAGCATGCTCATTTCTTTACCAAGAGGGTGGACAAACACCAGAACAGGCTTCCAAGAGAGGTGGTTAATGCCCCAGTCCTGTCAGTGTTCAAGGGGCCTTTGGACAGTGGCCTTAGGAATATGCTTTATCTCTTGGTCAGACAAGTTGTAAACCTACAGCGAGAATCACTTAAATATAATTTGTTTCTGGATACTGGACAAGGAGTCTGTAGTTCCAAAGACATGCCGCTCCTTTGAATTAGCACTTGCCTTTGAACTCACGTCCATTTGTTGAGTTCAGGCTTTGGCACCAAGAACATCAATGCTATACAGAAGCTACCTATTTGGGAATGAATTTTCTACCACCAAGACTCCAGTGACCTTCACAGAACATGGCTGATTTCCATGCCTGCAAGTTATTCTGGTAGGAAACTAATATATGCAATTTGAAGGCAACGTGTAAGCTAAGGAAACCAGCAGAGAAAAAATTCAGAGACCAGTATCAGATGGGCTCAAAGAGACTTTTAGTATGGTAGGACATGCTGGGCTATTCTCTTTGTAAAACAATACCATCTGCCTTCCCCCTTTAAAAATTAAAATTCAAATGAAAGCATAATTCTGACTGTTTCAGCCTTTATCAAACTCAACTGTTCAGCACAGCATTAAATAGTATGAAATAAGGACTCTTGGAGGACTGTGCATACTGCATGAAAGCATTCATTAAGTCTAAGTTATGGTTACTTCTGCTGTCAAGTCAACAATGCACAATCAGTGGTGGCTAAAATTTTAGGCTGCTATGTTAGACTAACAAATAGCTTTTGAGTCTATATAAATTCTGTTTCCTGCTAATGAGAACAAATTATATGTCACTATGGAATTAATTTCTTTCTTTGCACTAAACAAAATAACAGGAAGAAACTTCTTGCAGATACAACTTTGTAAAAACTTGTGATTTTTGCTAGAGACAGCATTTCTGTTTTCAGCACTTTGGTTCAGCATAAGCATATACAAAGACAGGGCAAAGGCAAAGACTAGAAGATTTGAATTCAAATACTTCCAGACTTTCGAGAGAAAGAACAAAAATGAATGACAATTACACCTATACATGATTCTACAAGTGTCCCATGTTGTCACGAAGACTCAGCAGCTCACCTTCATTCCAGATGGAGGTGATCAAATTATCAGTCCCAGTTTCCGCCGGGGCGTCGTCAGAGGCAGAGACGCTCAACCTGAGGCTCTCTGCCGAAGCTCTGTCCTCAGTGGAGTCTCCTAGCCTTTCTCCAGGGACAGGCTGATCCTCTGGATACCAGGGGTCCTAAGTCAAGCCTGGGTTTGGGCACCATTTGATGAGACCCTTCGAGGGTAAGAAGGAAAGGCACACTCCAGGTAAGGGTACGATAGAACAGCACATTATTAAAATGGCGCCAGCTTATACAAGCGCAGCCTGGAACTTTCTGGAAAGGGTATTGACCTTGGGAGGAGCCTGCAAATCCTCCTCCATGAAAGGAAAATGGGGAGGATCGCAGCCATAAAGGGTAAACAAGGGCGGAGAGAACCAAATAAGGAAAAGCCCCACTGTGGGAAATCCGACCAATCAGGGAGCGGGGACAGCGTGAGGGAGAAAACCAGACTCCATTTTGTATGGCAGGCAACAATGCTTTTTAACTTCATAACTGTGAATTCATAAACTAGGAAACCCGTAACAACCTGATATACGGCAATAAACTTTCTCTTATATCAAACACCTCTTGCTTGTAGCTCTCCTTCTTGCTTCCTCAGTCTCTTCCATTTCGTGTAATTTCACACTCCTACACAAGCGTCCCTGCCACAAGCAGGGGCACCTCCTGCTAGCTCAGGCTGCTCAAAGTCCCACCCCACCTGGCCCTGAACACTCCCAGGGATGGCGCACTGTCTCTCCCCTGCCCCAGCCAGCCCCCACAGTATCTCTACCAATGTTTCTCCCACCTGTACAGCCAACCCTGCTGGCTTCCATCACCTCAGAGTATTTTTTTTATTTTCTGTCTCAGAGAAATTTGCAGGCAACGATCCACCCTCCCTTCTCTGGGATGCACATAAAGCACTGCAAGCAGGCTGCTGGCACAGTCTGACAGCTGCCTCTCACACTAACTAGGACAGGCTCAGCAGTCTCAGGCACTCCCCATCTGCCCACAACCAGTTTTTGCCTCCTCTCTCCTATTCCTAATTACCTTCTGAACCAGTTCCTTTGCATTTCAGTACCTACCACAGCAGGACTCTGGCCTAATATAGAGGTAATTGGGTGTTACTAGAGCATAACAACATGCTATTACAGACATTATTTTCTAAACTTGTCAGCCAGGCAACCCCAGAAGCTTGCTGCCATTAATGCCAGAGGCAGGTAGAGGAAACTCCGTACTTTGGTGAAAGAACAAACTACACAATCACCACACACCTGAAAAACTTGAAAATAAACTAAATTAAAACAACCCAGCAAATGAGTAATAAGAGAGCCTAGATGCAAATTAAATACATAGCACACATCCCAAGACTGCAAGGGTGCAGTTTTGAATTACTCTAAATTTATACTATCATTTTAATACCAGCCATGTTACAAGTGTACCATACTTCTATTGCACTCAGTGCCTTGCAGGCAGGATCGCTCACATAAAGGGGTGAATTTCCTCAGATTTTTAAAATTTATCTAGAAAATGTTATGTACATGATATTTGAAGTAGGAATTAGAAATAGTACCACTGCCCACACCACAATTAAGAGCATAGAACTCCTCATCAATGTGAGAAATGCTCACACTTACCAATAAAATTCAGAAGGGGACAAAGTCTTCAAAGCAAAACTAAACTTTTTATTTAACAAATTCAGCCAAATTGGTATGTCCCTCTGGCCTGGGAGGCAGATACAGGCCAGCAAGAAACAGAGGGTTTTATGCCCTACCCTGGCCACGGGCCCCTGCCTCCATTCCTAAGCACTAAGAAGCTCACAGCCTGGCCCGACCCACCTACCTGCCCGAGACCAGACCCCCCAAAGGGCACGAAAAACAGGTTAAAACACCCCAAGTCCTAATTGCCAAAAACTCACTATCCCCTCCTCCCTCTTCTCCTCTTTACCCATGGAATTCCTCTAGCTTCAGCAAAACCCCATCTCTATTTCTAACATCAAAGACAAAGCTTATGCCCCAGGGACAAAACAGGAATCACAGAAGCATTCTACAGTTACTGTGTTCCCTCAGGAAAAATAAAACAAAAAATTACATGTTTTGAGTCCAGACCACGCAGCTGAATCCAGACAAAACTGCCCAATGTAAAAACACTTTGTATAAATAAAAATATTTATAGAGCTGTTTTCTTCCAGCAGCCAAAGAAGCCCAGAAAGCAAGGCCTGTGCAGGGGCTGCAAGGTGCACAAGCATGGAAAAGAAAGATTGTTTTTCCACATAAAAGATGGCAAAGCTTGTTATGGGTGGCTTGGAAGAAAACACAAATAAGGAGGCAAACCTACCTTAACCTCACATTGCACAAGAATGAAGGTAAAAATTCACACAAAGCAGCCCAACAACAGCTTCAAATTCACACAAACAGCCCCAGCTCCTCTGCAGATTGCAGAGCCCCTGAAGGCGTTGTGTTTATACCTGCCCTTCAGCCCAGGTGCTCCTGGGCAGTGTAGTTCAAGTAGGCTAAGTGGAAAAGCCTGTGGATCTGAGTGAATTACAGAATGTGATTATACATGATTGTTTATTTGCATGCAAGAGAAGTCATTAATTACTTGGTGGCTTGTGTTATACAAGATTAAATCAAGTGTTTTCAGGTGAAAAGACCTAAATCTTTGGGTTATTGCAAGAAGCTAAATTTCTTCTACAAAGCCAAATCAACAGCACCTCAGGTAAAGGAGTTGAGATAAAGTTATCTTAGGAAATGGTTCCATAAACTTTGATGTGCTTATTTTTATATCTGAGAGGAAGTTCTAATATTTTATATTAAGGCTGCTAATATTTTTAACTAAAAGAGATATTGTTAAGCAATTTTTCTGTTTCTCTAGGAAGAAGCCTGCCAGGCACAATTGATTCCTGCTTTCCCAGTACCTCACAAGGATGTCATCTCCTTCATTTCAAACCAAATCCTTTCTAACATTTCAGAGGACAGAAATAAAATCATCTACTCATTGTTTTAGCTATAATACTTTTGAATCATTTATAGATAGGAAGAGTAGGAGAAGTACAGAATATGACTGATCATATTAGCACAATACAGCCAGATAAAACATTTTCCAGAGGAAAGGCAGTTTAGTTGTATCTTTGTAAATTATACACTGAAAACTGAACAAGAAGTCACTTTGAAAATGTAAATATTTCTAATGAAAACACTGTGTATTACAGTAGCTTCTATTTTATTGCATGAATTTAATTTTTTTCCTGTAAAAGCAGATAATTATTTGACAGTTTATCAAAATTCCCATTAGACTAGAAGGTTCACTGAGGTATAGGCCTGAGGAGCATGAATTCAGGTCTCATCTATCCAGTTCACTGGTCTTTCAGAGGCAGTGATGGATGGAGCTTCATGGTGAAAGTCAGAAGCCAAGTTCTGTCCTAGATTTTCCCAAGTGATTCCAGCCAAGACACTTGTCCTGTTAAAATACTATGGTCTTCACAATATAACAATAGATTTCTATGGTTTTAAAAATCTACAAGACATAAAAATCTGCCAGGTTTAGTGAGATCACAAAATAAAAGGAACCTGGCACTTGTTCTAGCATTAAAGAATTAGTGAATTGCCCAAATAGTTACATATAATTACTCACTCCAGTTAACAAAACACACAAACTCTCACAAACAAATCCACAACTCTCAGTCCAAATTTGTCTACCTCCATGTGACTTTGTAGTCTGACACCCACAGTAGTAATAAAAATTTCCCAGTATATGCCTACTAAAGACCTTACTGGGAGGTGAGCATGTCCCTGGGTATGGGAATAATCCTTTGCTCTTCCAGTGCAGCCATACAGATTTAATGAAATGGAACATTTAAAGTTCAATAGGCTCATCAGATGAGGCAAATTTCACCCTTTGCCTCTCTACAGTATTCCCTGATTTTATCATTAGTGGAAAGGCTCCCACCAGGAAAGAAGGAAAAGTGGGTGTGAGTGAGAATGTACTATACACATACAGGAAGAAGTGGGTGTGAAAAAAATGAGCCAAATAACTGAAACGAGACAAGGAGAACACTGCCATTCATAGGCTATTGTGCCCCTCTGCTCCCTAATAGCATCAATGCTGATGGTCACTGGAGTGTAGAGGGTGGAAATATTTACATATTAAGAAAACCCTTTCTACCACTGGGTCAGACACCTGAGAGAGGAATAACACAAGAGCAACTTGATGAGTTCTGTGGGAAAGTTAAAGCATTGACTTTTAAATGGACTTTTAGACCAAAGTGACTGTTCTTTCTTTTCGTTCTCTCTCTTCTTAAGCTGCTTGCTGGGAAGTCACAGTTTCCTCACCCTCATCCTGGACCCCACTTGCAAAGTGGATTCTGGCAGGGAAAAAATGTGTTCTGCTCCTCTTTGGACAAGGCTGCTGTGTGTGTGTACCTGGTACAGCCACCAAAGCAAGCTGTATTGGAGTGTCACATCTTAGCCAGGCCCTCCTCAGCACACTGACACTGGGAAATAGTCTGTGCAACACTCTGCTTTCTCTTGTAATAGGAAAAAACAGAAGCCAAACTTAGTAAGTCACCAAGAAAAGTGCATCCAAAATTGATATTCAACCTTTCAGAGACATTTTACATCCAAGGAGGTCTTTTCTAATCGCCTCTGATACTTCTTATTTTCTGAAACATTTTATGTCCAAGGAGGTATTTTCTAATCACTCCTGATACTTCTTATTTTCCAGACATCCTAGACACTGCCATGAGGAAACGGGTAATTGATTGAGGCCTCGAGATTTAATGTATTCACTGAACCTTGGTCTACTAACAGCTCATATTCATCTCAATAAGAATTGAATCAGCAGGTCACACCATGCCAGCACGATAATTACAGGCAGAATGTATGAGATTTTTGAAATCCACTGGTTTTGTGTAGCTTTATTTTATATCAAGCATGAATGACAAGGAAGGTCCAAAAGGTTATAGCAAATGCTTAATACAAGAAATGGACAGGAGAATGCTGTGATATTCAGAACCAATCCTGCTATCTTTTGGGAAGCAAAACACAGTTATTTTCAGATGATACATTGTTTTTTCAAAGGGTTTGGTTGTTTTTTTCATATAACAACTGTGAGATTTGGCCCTATTCACATCTGAACCTAGAGGCACTTCATTACAATTTACAGTGAAACTCAGAGAGCAAATATGCATTTAAAAGTATTTATAAAAGCAATCACTTCTACAGTCCACAATTTCCACACTTCAATTTGGATCTTATTTCTTCACATTTTGTTATTTACTCAGTAATTTCTGCTTATCCAAGAGTGCACTGCTCAGATGTAATATCTTGCTTGCAGCAAGGCCCTGCTTCTTACCCAATTTTTCACAGCTAAGTTCACTGGAGTAGAAGAAGGTCAATAAGCAACCCTCTCTTGAGTTTTAATATATAATACAATTATTTTATGCATTTTTTTACTTGACAATATGAAGGGTTGATAAATTGAGAGTTAAATAGACACACTGGAAACAGATGTTGGAGGCAAACCCTTCTGGCTCCCTGGTCTCTGGGTCCTGGCCATGAGCCAAATTACAAAACTCATGTTCTTCCATACCAAGAACAGTTCCTTTAGAAAGCACTAACATCCACCAACTACATCTCAAGCCTAATGACTCTAACAGATCTGTTCCTGTGTCAGAGTTAGGTACCTACATGGCTTTGCTGAATCACAGCTTTGCAGCAGTTCTTGTGGAGCTGCTGCTAAGTGCTGATATTTCCACTGTGCATATTGATAATGTACAGCCACAGCTGATGGCAGGAATCCCACATCCACTATATCACCTGAGTCTGCAGCCACATGAGTGATGAAAAAAATCCTCTTCCATTTGTTCTCCTAAATGGAGAGACCATCATATGAGCCGCTTGCTGTGTCTGAAAAAATGAAAACAATAAATTATTATGTTGATATATAATATCAACATATAATTTAAGTGAAATTTCTCTACAGACAAAACAAACACATGCTGCATTATGGCTGTTTTGGATGCTTCATTCAAGTGTCTGAGTAATTGACAATGTCTGCTGAAAGAACAATGTAGGGGCAACTTCAACTTGTTTGGAAATTTGGTAAACATGCACCCCTCATATACCTTGAAAATATACCTTATAAAGGTATAAAGTTCTCCTCCAGAAGATTTTGTATATAATAAAAAATAAGCTTCAGAAATAATTTCTCTGAAACTCTTCCTGGCTGTCATGTAATAGCTGAAAGGAACTTCCTGTGTTGCTCCAGTATCATAAGAAACTCCGATGAGAAAGCAATCAGCCAGATTCTCCTCTGGAAGAAGTTTTCTGCTAGCATTTAATTAAAAACTACACTAAATGCTGATAAATTATTTTCAGAAGGGGAAATTTCAGGCCATTATGGTGCAGCTTGCTGTTTGAAATATTCAGGATGCAAATACAGTTAACTTGGTATCAATAGTCTGGCACAGTTAATCACTGTCAAAGTAACTGAAGTGTTATTAAAATTACCATCATAACACTTAGGACTCACAGTTAGGCTTTACAAGTCCTGGGTATTAGACATTAGAAAGACAGAACAGAAAGACAGTACCTACTGTGAAAAGCTTACATACTAGTTTGTTATATGAGACAACAGAAGAAAGGATAGAAACAAGCAGGAGAAAACACACACTGACAGAGTGCAAAGCTTATAGCAGAATGCTCTGCAGAGACCCCAGGCTTGTTGCTAAGTTCAACCAGAAAATAGCAAAATGTAAATAAGGTCCTACTGCTTGAGCACCTACATTAGTCTACACTTGTGCAGACTGAATGGATGTATTTTGGTCAGTAGAAGCCAAGGCTCCAGCAGAAACTAACCATTCCCATTCCCTGCAGGAAGAAAGGACCTCACTCCTAAATTGAAACCCATCTAAACTGCTGCCAGCAGTTCAAACTCAGCCCACCTTCCTTTGATGCAATTCTAGCTCATGCCCTTGGATGCCACCAGTGAGTGAATCAAATTATTATGATTTGTTGCCATAATTTCTTTTTCTGAGGTATTTTAAACAGTTTTAATCCTAAAGCTTGTTCATACCTTCCTTACATTGCAATTTTGGGATGTCTACTCTAAAATTGTCATGCGGTGGAGTACTACAGTGTATGCTGTTGATGAAAGATAAACAAACTCCATGTGTGGTTCAAAAGTTCAGCTACAATTTGATGGCTTTGGAATAGAAAGTGATAAAAGAGCAGAGAAAAAGAAGGGAGAAAATATAGGATGAAAAATGCAGTTGAGAAGAGGAAGGAGAAAGTTGTAAATGAGCATGGAAGCAATTTAATTACCATATACAGCACACTTGTCAAATGCTACATTTCCCTGCTTTGATGCCTAATCTGCAGAGGAAAGCTGTTTGCTGTTCCTTCTGAGGCAGTTTGGTTTAGCTTTATTGATTCAGCAGATACCACTGGATCCTCTGCTCTTGCCTTCTACCAAACGTAGCCCAAAGAATTTCACCAGTGGATTCCTGCGTGGAGCTCAATAACATTTTGTTGAACTGGGGCATGTTAAAAAATGTGCTTTATTTCCCATTTGAATTTGCCAACCTTTGTTCTGACAGTCACAGGTTTGTACCCTGATGACAGCTCATCTATCAGTTCAGCATTAGACAATTCATATGTGCCAACAACTCTGTCTTTGGAAAGGCTTTATAGGGGGCGAGAAAAACAACTTTTAATAAAAGCTCCTCAACAAGATAAACAGCATTCAATAAAATCTTCTCGGTAACTAAAGCATGAATCAGAAACTACAGGGAGAAACAATACAAGGATCAATCAGTAATAACTCTAGAATCTAGAGTGACAGGTTTGAGTGTGTATAGCCTGGCTGCTGATGATGCAAAACTAGAACACCCTCTCAATGATTTTTTAATGATTCAGTGGTTCTACGTTGGACTATGCAAATCATGCCTAAAATGGAAGGAATTAAGTGTCCAAAAGTTGTCCATCTTTATCACCCAAAGTCATGTAGCAAAAAGTTACCATAGTTACTTCTCAATGACATCAAAAGGAAGTTTTAGAGTTGAGCACTGTTGTTACTTTTAACTGCTCTCCAATATTTATTGCTATTCCCAAATATTCAATCACCACTACATCACCACCAGCTACCCATAGCAGAGTAGTGCCAGGAGCAGGGAAGGACCCACTTCCCTGTAACACCGATCTGTGAAACTCATATGTCTGAGCAAAACAGCTGTGTAATCTTGGTATAATGTTAACCTACTGATGGCAAAAGGGCTGAGGAACACATTATTGCTAAAGGTGGCTTTGCAGAACCTAAAGTTTTGACTGAAATGGACAGTCTTCAGGGACACAGATGGCTGTTTCATGTATGTGCACCTTCTGCCAAATTCCAAAGAGGGAAGTAAACAGAAAACTATCCAAAAAAATAACTAAAATGGCATTTTTTTTTCCTAATATTAAGTGTGCAAGGTCACAGTAATACTGGCCAGAGGAAACCTATATCAAGGCAACAGAATCTTGTCCATACTCTCCAGTGTCTCAGCATCTTGATTTTCCCAGTTCCCTGTTAATATGTATGCTATGTCCTTTCCTGAAACCCAAGCCAAATTCCATGCATCCATCTATTTAACTCACTTGCAAGCTCCCCTTCTTTTACTATAGACATGTGTATATGCGTATACATATCTATATACAGTATGCATGTGTGTATGTACTACTTTAATTGTAGCCAACACATTTCATCACAAAAAATGATTGCTTGCTTTCTGTATCTTACACACACTCCCTTATCTTCTCTCCACTTGAGTTTAATTTCAAGTCCACTTTTTCTGGCTACCATTGTTTTCTATTGCATGGGAGGACACGTGTGAGGAAAACAGGACTAGTTTGTTGCTGGAATCATATCACAATCTGACCCAATGACAACTGAAATTTCCTACGTATTCCCCAAGTCTGACATTCTTAATCTGAGAGATGTAAATGAACACATGAGATCAAACAACATTCTTTGACCTTGCATGGAGAGCAGACAGAAGCGATTTACAGCCAAAACAGTTTGCTTTTTGCTCTGTGTATCAGGCATGAAATTAAAAATCATCAGAGCCATGTGTTAAGAACTAAGTTCAAATTCTCTTGCATGCATCTACAACTTTGTCTATGAGAGACTGGCAGGTAGATTGCTGAGCACTGGAAGGGCTTGAATCAATATATGCTTCTGACTGACAGATGATCAACCACCATAAAAGAAACTTCCCTGCCTGACCATCCAGGAGCCACTCTGGCAGTCACACTCTCAACACCAAAGCTCAGACCAAGGTCCCTTTTCCAGATACAAATACAACACTCACACAGTCAGACAAGGTTTCCCATAGCAGAACCTCAGACAATCCTTAAAATAATTTAATCAAGGGGCAATAACAAAATAACAGCTCAAGCTTGGTGCCTCCAGGGAGGGACCCCAAAGAAAGAAACCTCTGGTCTTTTATACCCTCACAGTGTAAGCGCAGGAAAGTCTGGGGTCACTGGCTCCTGCCGTGTGTGTCCAGTCACACAAGTGGCACCACAGGTCCTGTGCCCTTTGTTATGCAAAGGTCAGTGCCAGCTCCCAGCTTTTCCCTGGGCTTCTGTCACCCAGAGCTCAACCTGCAGCTGGCACTCTAGCTGCCCATCACGCTGCCTGCACTGAACATATTCNTGGTGCCTCCAGGGAGGGACCCCAAAGAAAGAAACCTCTGGTCTTTTATACCCTCACAGTGTAAGCGCAGGAAAGTCTGGGGTCACTGGCTCCTGCCGTGTGTGTCCAGTCACACAAGTGGCACCACAGGTCCTGTGCCCTTTGTTATGCAAAGGTCAGTGCCAGCTCCCAGCTTTTCCCTGGGCTTCTGTCACCCAGAGCTCAACCTGCAGCTGGCACTCTAGCTGCCCATCACGCTGCCTGCACTGAACATATTCCTCAACACCACACAGTACAAAACTATACAAAGAGCCTCCTGGATGCTGTACTGTAGCAGCTAAGTGGCTACCCAGGTTAGCGTGGAAAAACAAAATGGAAAAGTCAAATGTCAAAAACTGTAAATGAGCCAATTGCTGCTGTCTCTTCTGCAGAAACCCTCTCCAGAAGGTGTGTTATACTATACAGGACATGTGCTGGATTGCAAGCAAACTGCTGACTGTTCATTTGGGAAACACCAAAGCGGGATGAATGGCCATCATACAGCAATTCAGCTGCTGCTCAGAGCCCTTGTCAGCCTGTGCAGGCTCACCCAAATTCCATCACAGATAAGCTGCCTTCCAGGGAGATTCACAATGAACTCCACACCAGTCATGTCAGAGGAAGAGGCAGTGGTGGAAAGCCAAGGCTGATGAATGGCAGGGAAATGCTGACAAGCACCTATATGTGCTTGTTTTATGATGGACTCCAGAGGGTTTATTGGCCAAGACGGAATATAACAATGCTGATCATAGCCAAGCAGCAAAATGCACTGATCCCAGACTGCCAAGGCAAAAGAGCCCAACACTTTCAGTATTTAACAAAAGCACAACCAAAGCACAACCTCAGTAGGAATGTGTTGGGCTCACTTTTCAGGAGATTTGGTTGAGCTACCAGTAAAAGCCAAATTAGTAATACAGTAGCATCAGTGCAAGATGGTCAATGGCATGATTTCTTGAAACACAGTATGTGACCTGCCAGATCTGCCTAAATGATTGCATCATCCTTTTTTTGTCAGATTTGGGATGCAGGCATCACTCCATAGTATTTCAAAGATACGTATATCATCCAGAGATGAAAGGAGGAAACCTCACAGAGAGCAATTCTACGACTAGCTTTCACTAGCTAGTGTGTCAGATTCTCCCCAGTCGTTTGTCCTCCCATCTGACAAAGAGGAAAGTTCTGGACTGCACAGTAGCTCTAAGGAAACCACAAAACATTTTAAACATTTTGCAGATCAGCAAATGAAGAATAAGCATTCAATTTTTATTTAACCTAAAATGAGAAGCTCAGCTGCTCTTCTATGAATATGCAAGTTTCAATCAGCTTTAAGATAACTCTAGCAATGAGATGTACAGCACAGCAGAAAATATGTCTCACCTTCCTGTGACAAGCAAGGAAAAACAAGGATGTATCATTTAGGCCCTATCCTATTTGTATTATTTTATATGGCAGACCTGACCAAAGTAACTTAAACCTTATTGTGAATATCAGGATTTGCTTTTGAAAATAACTACGTTACTGTCATAACTATCAGTTAACACAATGCTCAGCTGGTGAACTGATGCTCAGTACTTGCCACAGCAATCCTTTTTCACCATTCCTACATGCAGCCCTAAACATCTGCCTGAGTGACTGTTCACTTTTCTTGTGAGAGTTTTGAACAACTGTGCCAGTTCTGAAAGTCTGTTACATCCAGAACAAGTTTTCCACTAGACTGAAGGTGTACAGATCTGTTTTGCCTACTGCATTGTAAGTCATGATGTTGTCTTAGAGCCAAATTTATCAACTGGAGAAATTCTACTCCTGCTCAATGAATATTCAGATACTTCTCTGAATACAATGGTAAGACTAAGGGCTGGTTTCTTGCAACATGTTGGTTCCATACGCACAAAAGCACTAATAATGAAGGCAAGTGAATGCCTTACTACCTCCTTAATAGATCATATTTAGCATGGAGGGAGGAAGCCTCTTTGCACCAAAAAATATAGCAAATACACCCAAAAGGCCAGGGTGAGTGCCCCTTACTAGCGATCCCTCTCAGTATCTCAACTGCAAACAGGCAGCAAATCTCCCTCATACTATTCATTAACAGTGTAATTAACGTTAACAAGCCCTGAGGTCTGGGTGGCAGATGGGCTCCCTGCACACGGGGATGGGCTCTGCAAGGAAAAACTTTATGCTCTTTTTGTAAGTCTTCATCCAGAACCATTTGCTTCCCCACAGCAGTTAAAATGTCATCTTGTGTTACTGTCCTTTATTTTCAGCTCTACACCCCCTTATTACATCCCCATCCACCCGTATTGCTATGGCTGGCACTTTAATAAGAATTAAACCTACTCACACTTTTCTGATGTTAACTTTAATTTCAGTTTTTCAGAACAGGTGTCATGAGGAATTAGTATCATTGCATTTAGCAATTCAATTAATGAAAGTATATTAAAATTACAGTAGTAATGAGTAAAAAAACTCCTTAAACCTTTAGCAGAGTTAGAACTCCCAAATTTCAGTAAAAATATGCAACCCTAATGAATTAATCTTAACTCTGGAGCCTGAGAACAAAATTTTAATTCTTTACCATCCAATCACAGCTCCACTGTTGGCCTAACCAGTTATTAATAATTTCTATGCTGGCGATGAGGGTTATTTTGTAATTTTATTTCATCAGTTTCTAGTAGAGCAAAGAGGACGTGTAGTTTGGTTCCATTTTTCATCTCTAAAGACATGTGTAAATTATCTGTGGAAGCAGAATTTGAGTTTCTGACACTTAAATAAATCATTTTCTCCTGAGAAATGATAGTAAACAAAAGTCAAACTCTTATTGATCTCCACCTCTCACTCGTCGCACTGGATCACAGAATTGGTATTCAGAATCTGAATGTATAATACATATTTTTTTAGCATTATGATTGTAGAGCTGAGCTTGAGTTTTGACAGCTAAAAAGCACATGTCACCGTTACCTGTCAGCACATGTGGGCAGTTTGAATAAAGCTCTAGAGGTGTCAGCTGCTCTCCTCTTCTTCTCCGTGACAGTCAGACAGACCCCACCGCGCTGCAGCTGTACCATATGTCAATTATCCAACATGCAACATTTTTGCTATGAGAATTGCCCTGCCCTAACAAGACGTGCTATGACTTCCTGCTGGACCTCCTTGTAGTCAGTTCAGCTTTCCATCTTTCAGAGAAAAAGATTTGGAACATCTTGAGGATCAGCTGGGAGACAATGGAGCAGGCAGGAATTGCTCATAAAGTAATCCGTGAATGATCACACATCTAAGAAAAAGGAGAATCTGTGTTGGATTGATCAAAGAGCAGAATTTTAGGAGACAAATCATGAAGTTCTTCTGCAAACCATTACAGGCAACTCCATCTGCAAAAATAATGACTGACAGAAACAATGCTTTACACATTTTATGCCATCCACTATTTTTAAATGTGGGACCATGGATGTGCATGCTTTGGTGACAGCAAAAAGGAGTGAAAATGCGAAACACACCCTGCTAAGAGAACAATTTAAGGGAGTAAAACATTCTGGAATTCCTAATATCTAATGAAAGATTGAATGCTGCAGAATGTGATTCAATTTTGCCACAGAGCCTTCACTGAACTTAGCAATTGTATACAAGTGGATGACAGGATCTGATTAATTTATGTATTTGCATCAAGATTTTTAAAAATATAGGTAAAAGCATGTTGAGTAAAAGTGCAAATTTGCAACCCATTACAAAGCCCTAGTAGTGGTAAATGAAAGTGGTGGAAAGTGTGTTTTGGAATATTTCTCCACATCCTCACAGTTCTTTGGACTACATGAGGCAAAAATACCTATTTTGCACAACTAGAATTTAATAGGAAAAAGCCAGGAAATATAAAAACACTTCCCATTAAAGCTCAACATTTCCAGAGTACAGGAATCATCTAGATTCTTTTCAGAAGGAAATTTCCCATTGATAGCCATGGAAGAAAGACTTGATCCTGAATTATACAGAACATTTGCATTCTTCATTTTCATAATTGCTCAAAGTTGTGTTTGGCTAAGTGCCAGCCAACAGCCATGAGAATGTGGTGACCAAACAGAGCCAATACCAGGGAAGGCTGGCACAGATATACGTGATTACCATTACTATAATACACAGCCAGCTAAGCTGTCAGTTGTGTCGGACTCCGTCCTCTTCCCTCAATAGCTAAAAATCTCCCTAAATACTCAGGAAGGGAAAACAAGCTGGCAAACCAAGCCAGTGGAATAAAAGATCTCTCGAAGCAGATTTTTAGCTACATAAAACAGCTGTCATGTATGAAACTCAAGATGTGTTGAGGCAAGAACTATCCAGAGGGACATGCTTTCAGCACAGAAGAATGGAAGGCCCACAGAGAGCTGCATGTGCACCATGTGCAGCAACATTCATGAGCTGGGGCACTGGATTTATGCACGCATAATTCACCAGCCTAAAATGTGAGCAAGGCTTTGCCCACCTTCACAGGCACTGTCCTTTCACATGGCTTGTCTTCTGTAAATACTTTGGACTTTCAGTGAGATTTCTGGGATGTTATTTTCCTCAAAACTGTTCATAATTTCACCTAGGTGTAACCCAGCAGTTAGTTTTCTTAAGCAGCTTTATGATGACAGTGCCATGACCTGACTCCAATGAAATTAATTCTATAGCCCTTTTTAACTTAATCCAACAAAAACCTACTCATCCCAACATGGACTCATGAATCATTTTAATATATACATTTATGCTAGTAAAATTAGTGTTACTAATACAAATTAAATGAGAACCCTAACATTTATTTTACACAGAATAGCGATAGAATAATTAATGCCAATATTACAGCTGTTCAAAATACCTTCAAATGTCAAATCTGCTGTAGGTAATAGGTGTTTTAAAAGCATGTGATCAGAGAAAATTTGTTGGTGTAAAAAAAATTTACTTTCTTTTTGTTTCATTTCAAATAAGTGATTTTTTGTTTACACAAGCTTAAACAAATATCTAGAGAATAGTTTACAAAATATCCCATTGTTAAATCCCCACAAGTGGAAATGGAAATCTTTAACAGCAGACAGAAATTTCATTTCCTTAACCTACCTATGTACCTGCATGTCTTCTCTCAGCCCCTCGCTTTTCTGTTAGGGACTAGTGGATGTTTTTATTACTGTGACAGAGACCTTCAGCAGAGCACTGTATCTCTGTGGCATTAGAAACATCAAAGCATGAGAAGTCTCCTCATATTTAAGGGACAACTATGCCTTCTGCACCCGTCCTGCCAATTTCCACTCTTCATGTAGATCCTTCCTTCTCCAAAACACCAGCTCAGGGCCACTTTCTACTTTGATATCAGCAAGAGCAGTAAGTCAGCAGCCATAAGGAAAGGTGGAACTTCTTTATAGAAGAGGATATTACAGAATAATATCCTCAGCATCTTTAAGCTTCAACAAGTACAGGGAATAATGTGGAAAATCATAATTTAATTTCAACAAATATTCAAAGGTATCAGAAGTAAAAACTTGCTAAGTTTACACAGCTTGAGAAGTTCAGAGTATTTTGTCTGCCAAAAAAAAAAAATCTCAAACTAGGCACTAAATTTTATTCAAAATCCATTTTCATTTCATGTTAAGTCCTAAAATAATGATGGATTTATTTTAATGGTTATCCAGATAAATTATCACATTGGAAGATTTACTGCATTTTTTGTGTAAGATAAAAGCTGAATTCTCCATTTAAACTCAAGTGTAGACCCTAACTATAGAATCACCACTGGTGATTCTGGAAATCCATAGGGACAGCTTTACTGGTGGGCAAAGATGCACACTATTACACTGAAATCAACAGGGCCAAGAAAGTTATGTACTTGAAATAGTTTTCTGCGTAAACTACAGCATCTCTTTAAGAGAGGGAGGTAGAACAGCCCTTTATCTTAAAGCTATTGCTCAGAGAAAGAACGTTTAAGAAGTATGATTTCCTTAAGCCAAAAAGCAAGTGCAAATATCTAATATGAGATATACCACAACTACATGATAAGAATGAAGATTTCCTTGTCAAGTACTGTAGAAAATGATATCTGCGTTTATATTAGGGACAGATACTTCAGCCAAAAAAGGAGCATTTGATTACAAGAGTAGAAAATATTCATCTGACAGATTAATTATTTTCAAAGGAACAGCAGCGATGAACTGATTAATACATGGAGCTCTCTATCTCCATGCTCCTATAACCATCACATTAAGTAAATTCCATTTCCCTGAAAAGATTCTGACTTACTGAAAGGTCTTTATGTACTTATAAATGTGTCAACAAGTGACAAGGTGGTAATAGTTTCTAGGAGGTATTACTGCAATGTATATTTGATAATGAAATTTGCTGGGAAAATTAGCCAAAAAAAAAGTATAAAGGTCTAATGGGCTTAGTCTGCCATTCAAAGAAGCACACACTGCCAGCTGTAGCAAAGATGTGATGGATGCTTTCTGCAACGGAGTATCGCAGCCAGTAAGGACAGAGATGAATTCACCTGTTTGCAACTGAGATATTTTTACAAATAATGTTGGTCATGAGCATGAACTTTTCTGTTTGAAAAACCAATCCTGATTAATATAGTCACCAGCTTACAAAAAAAAAGAATCAATCTTTTGTCTTGATCATTGCAAATTGCCCACTTCAGGAATCCTTTACTGAATATTCACAGAGGGTCACTGATCACTTAAATCACAAGGTACTGCTGCTGTTCTGATGCCTAAAGGGTTTGTTGAAACTAGAAAGTGATAAATAGCAAACAAACATGTCCTTTCTGAACATTTTAATACTTTCAATTTGTACTGAAATGAATAATATTTTAAGATTTACAATTAAGGTGGGGATTCATAGATTTCTGGGAGCTGTTCAGAGAGCACACATTGGGAATTTTATGTCCCAAAAAATTAATATAAATCAAACTCAAAGCTTTTACTTACCAAAATAACTTAAAATCACTGTTGTTAATAGTTGATTAGCCAAACTAGCTAAACAGGGCAAGGCAGTGCAACTTATTACACGGGAGAGTAGAGCTGCCTAAAAACAGAAATGAAAATCTCGAGGATTTAAAGATGCAGAGCACTGGGGAAGCCATTTGACCAGCACTCAGCCATACACTCAGATTATATGATGAGTGGCTTATAAGGAATGATTCAAGTGTCAGAAATTCGTCATGTGTTATCATGAGATGCTATTTAATATGTACATCACTTTTGTCACCTCAGCTCATTGTCTAGAAAAGGAAAAACCTAGTGAGGTGTAGTGAAATGGCAATGGTATATTTATGTAAATGCATCCTTCTCATGAAACTTCTCATCAAAAAAGATGAATTACAGTTCATCCTCAACTTGGGACAAATGATAAAATATCAGAATTTACAGTTATGCAATTATTTTCACTTGGAAGAACCCAGTCTAAAGGGATGATATGAAGTGCTGGAGAGCTCTGGGATATGGTTTCTTTAAGTAAATACATCCATGTTTCTGTAGAGAAAAGCCTCACATTGCAGGGTTCTATATTAATATAAAATCATTTAAAGAATTGTAAAATTTTACTGGTACGTTATGGACTACATCTTCAAAATAGGTGCCAGAATTATATTTCTTCTTATGAAATGCAACAAGTCCTTTCAGATTCTTTCTGGGGTGAAAAGAATTAATGTTCATTTCTGGAAGTGTGAGAAATTATGCTTTATCTGTAAATTTAATATCTTTACAGATTCTAGTGTGAAATTAATACATCACTACTACATAAAATGTATAATTCATGGACTGATACCCAGTCAGATGTAGCAATCCTGAAAACTGAGGCTTCAGCATTCATCTGCAAAACAAGTGATGTCAACAATCTTATAAAGGTGGACTATATGGGTTTTTTTAAAAGTACAAAATTTTCACTGCATCTATCTGTCACCCGTGCAAGGTAAAATTCAAATACTGAAATAGTTCTTAGGGAACAAGATTTTTTTCTTTTCTTTTTAAGAACAGCCAACAAAATCATTATCGTGTATGAATAAGAAGCAGATTAGTTGTTTCAGACTCTAAGACAAACAGCTATATACAGTGAATTTAATTGTGGCACTAGTTCTTGGAGAATAGAACAGAATCTGGGAAAGCTGTACCCAGAAACAATCAGACCCAGGCTGGCAAACAAGTCAGAAACTGTACAACATATTTAATGGGAAAAAGAACTGAATGGATTTGAGAGAGTGTGTGTAATATGTGCTCAGTGTTTGATGTAGGGGATATCACAGCCACAGACTGAAATGAGGGAACAAAAATTCCTTGCATCTGCCATGGCTGGAGTTCCAGTGTATAGAGAATACAGTAGGAAAACCAGGAAAAGCCAGTGCAAAATGCCTTGTTGCTGTAGCTCTTTACAGAGATCTCTTTCACATTTCAGCTCAATGTCAATGGCCCCACATAACCATTCAAAATATGGCCTTAAAGGCCACAAAGACTGTATTGACTGACCCTCAGAGTATTTCCCCACAGCATTCCTACTCATCCTTAGGGGAAAATGCTGACAGGATTTGCAGCAGAAGCCACAGGAGGCAGAGACTTTACTCTCCTCTCAATCATCTAAGGCTATATCCAGAAAAACCCCTCTCCTCCATTGAGCCTCATCCTGCTTTGCTCGCCAGCTGCTGTTCACTATTCTAACAGCTTCAAGCAGTCCTAAAGCCCATTAGCTGGTCACTGGCAAGAAGCAGGACATTTCCAAAGCACCGAGAATGTGCTGCATCCCAAGCTGTCAGCACAGCCTCTATAGACACTGGCAGAGAAATGATGGAAGATGAGCTTTCACTAGGAATTGCAGCAGAAGCTGGATGGCTCTGGGCTACTTATGGCACAAAAGACGACCTTTCTGTCACCTTCACATGCAGACAGAAATGAGGGTCTGCCTCTTTGCATAGGACTGAAACATAAAAAGAATCTTTTAAAACAGTACAAGAGCAAAGAAGCGTTTTGTACTGGCTAGTCCTGTTCTCCCTGCTGTGATCTCCACACATTGGCATGCTGGCCTTGACAGATGCAAAGCATTTTTTGTTCCTTCACTCTCATTTTGCAGTGGTGGCACAACTACAAGAAACACTCTGAATCCATTAATCAATTACTCTCATATATCCAACTTCTTCTCAGTGCAAACATATGTCCCACAAACTTGTCACTGCATGTGGTGGGATGCCTTTACAAAAAAAGTTGTTCAGCTGTTTTTACTAATATTTAATAAAGAATTAATGGTAGAAGACACATGTAAGGTTTGAGGAATAACCAGGACTGGTATTACAGAATCATGTAATGGTTTGGGTTGGAAAAGACCTTAAAATTCATCTAGTTACAACCCTCCTGCCATGGGCAGGGACACCATCCACTAAATCAACCTGGCCTTGAACACTTCCAGGGATGGAGTATCCACAATGTCTCTGGGCAACCTGTTCCACTGTCTCACCACCCTCTGAGTAAAGAACTTCTTCCTAACATCCAATCTAAATCTCCCCTCTTTTAGCTTAAAACCATTGCCCATTGTTCTATCAGTATCTGCCTATGTAAAAAGTCACTTTCCCTCCTTTTAACAAGTTTCCTTTAAGTACTGAAAACGCACAATGAGGTCTTCCCAGAGCCTTCTCTTCTCCCAGTTGAATAACCCAAATCTCTTCAGCCTGTCTTTATAGGAGAGGTGCTCCAGCCCTCTGATCATCTTCATGGCCTCTCTGGACCTGCTCAAACAAGTCCATACCTTTCTTCCACTGAGGACCCCAGAGCTGGATGCAGCACTGCAGGGGAGGGTCTCACCAGAGCAGAGTAGAGGGGTAGAATCACCTCCCTTGACCTGCTGGCCACACTGCATTTGATGCAGCCCAGGATGCAATTTGCTTTTTGGGCTGCAAGTGCACTTGGCAGGCTCATGCCAAGCTTTTCATCCACCAGAACCCCCAAGTCCTTCTCAGCAGGGCTGCTCTCAATGAGTTCTCCATCCAGTCCATATTATGTCTGGGATTGCCTCAGCCCACATGCAGGACCTTGCACTTGGACTTCTTGAACCTCATTAGGTTCTCATGGGCACACTTCTAAAGCTTGTACAGGTCCCCCGTCCTTCTGTTGTCAACTGAACCTTTCAGCTTTGTGTCATCCACAAACTTAGTGTGAGTGCACTCAATCCCACAGTCTATGCCACTGATAAACTCCGTAATAAATGTGTGAAATTGCTTTACTGCATTCATGTGCAGAGCGCCTGTGCCACAGAGTTCCTCACAGGCAACCAGGATGCAGGTCCTTGTCCTCTTGTGACACAGCAGGAAAGGGCAGTGGGGGAAAGTGGCTGAAAGGCTGCTTTAAAGTGCAGTTGCGAGTGAGTAGAGAGACATGGAGGGCTGAGCTGTGTGGAACTGAGAGGACCATTCCCAAACCATGTGTTTACTTGGATTCTGACTAATTATGATCCTGACATTGCTCTTATCAATTTTAGGTAAAAATAACTTACCAGGCATCTTTACTGTCTTTAATAAAAAAATTTATATATGGTGTAATACTTTCCCATTTTTTATATCTACCCAAGATCAGGCACTGATCAGGTCTTGGGTCTTATTCCCAAGAAATGAAGAGACAAATACACAAGAAAGTGAGTTCATGTACAAATTTACTCCTAAGAAAAGAGACAGAACCGCTTGGAGTTTAGCCTGTTCCTCATTCAAGCCACCATGTCATGATAACTCCTTTACAGAGTGTTATAGTAGAAGGCATTAGAATTAATTTTGCCCCCACACCTCTCATGGGAAAGCTGTTCCAGAATTTTACTTCATCAACAACTAAAAATGTCCTTCTAGTTTCCAAATTTAATTCTATTCTTGATTGCTTTATACTCATTTGTCCTTTTGCCAACATTGCTCTTTAGCTCCAGCACTTCTTTTGCTTCCTCAGTCATTTCCCATACACGAGCTTGCAACTTACTAGTCTCCAAATGCATGACCTTGCACTACACAGCAGTGAATTGCATCTGATTTCACTACTCTGAGCCTTAAGTTCATCCAGGTCTTCCTAACTGACAGACTGCTCCTATTTAGAGTTCTTTCATCTATATATTTCACACATACACATCTGCTTTTTGGAATAATGATATGAACAGAAGTACAAAACAAACAAAAAAAAAAATTAGTCAGAAGACCAGTCCTTAAAAATTGTACTGTAACCTACACCTTCAGCTACAGTTTTCGAGTATCTCTGGTAATTCTCAGACCTTCACTCACTCTTTACTTGCTCTGCAACTTTCTTTCTGATGAACATTATCTCTAATTTCCCTAGGAGATGCCAAATCACATACACAACTACAATCCAACTAGAGGAGTCCAATTGCATTTTGCTATATAGAAAATTAGTTATCTTATCAGTGATGTCCCCATGGACTTATCCTCAATGTATTCCATCAAATCAGTGCTGAGCAGTGGCCAAAAGGACAAGTTGCTGAAAGATTGTTTGCAAAAGTGCCAGGTGCTGTATATTTTATCCAGCACAGTTCACCTTCATTGCTCATAATCGAAGCTTCTATTAGTGGCAAATGTGACATCAGTGCCAATGTTTGCCACTGCTGGGCTAAACCAAATTCCATCATCACTTGGACCTGGGTAAGCAGCTACCTAGGGGCACAGAAACCACCCATCTTCCCTATCTTTAGATTCAAGTTGTATCGAGAGGCAGCATATTCTGTAGGAGCCTGTGGTAGAAAGCTACACCTTTAGCATTAGGCTCCAAAAAGAACAGAAAGTTCAGTCAGGGGAGGGACAAGGTGGAAATGTGACCTCTTTTCCCAGGTTCATAATGACAATCACAAAGAACTGAGCCAATAAACCCAGAGTTTCACATCATCATGATGGCACTGGTGTGCAGGACTCCTGCACTATGCCAGTTTGATTTGTCCTAAGTCTCTAGGCTGTATATTCTTAAGGAAAACTTGGAAATATGGAGGAAGGAAGTGATAATAAAATGTACTCTATACAGTGATCTCAAATTCTTCTACACTGTGTCACAGGCCCCTGACCTGAGAAGAGGTTTCATCTCTAAAATCTCCCTGGTGTGTATCCCAAACTTCTACACAAGCCAGGGATAACACAACACAGGATGAAGAGACAACAATTTTTCCTATTTTGGCAATTCCCTAGAGCCTGTTTTCCTACAGTTACTTCATGTTTGGCTTTATCTCTAAGACTGAATGATGAAATCATGCAAACTATATTAGCAGAGTTCTGTGAAAGCTCAAATCCTCAGTGCACACAAAAGCATCATGTGCTTTCACCTTAGCAATGCAAACCTGTAAGAAGCAAATAAATGTACCTGTCCATGAACTATCCCCTGTGAGGGTGGTTGCTCCTCCACAGGTAACCCCAGCACTTAGTTCTTTAATTTAAAATGAAATTTAGAGTAATTCAAGTTATAATGCTTTTATCCTTTAAGAGGAAGCAGTTAAAGACACACAGAATTCGTGCTTTGGAAGGGAGCAATGTATTTATGTCACACTGCCTAGTACAAAGTCTCTACAAGCATAAAAGACATGTCATATTCATTTTGGTAGGTTTAGGTTTGTTCATGCTCCCCTCGTGACAAAAGAATTTTTCAGAACCCACTCAGAAATATACAGAAACATTTGTTTTAACTTGTTTAAAACAAATCTAGTAAGAAATTATCTATGAAATGGCCCCTGTCCTTTTCACTCTGCTTTCAAGAGAAAATAGAGCTAACTGTATCTGAAAGAACACAGCTTTAGCCTTTTCAGTGCTGGGGTTTTGGATAACCAACTATTTGGTCATAACACAGTAAGTATTGATTTATATTTCAAATCAAAGATATGAACAAAAGGCAGTCAACTTCCAGAATACCCTGTATTACATAGAAATGTAAAACATTAGGTCAGGGGCTCTCAAAATTGGTGACATTTTTTTAGCCTTACTTCGTATGGAATATCCTGGGATATTAAGCTCCTGAAAGTTTTATGAAAATCAACAGCAGGGTGGAGAACAGATGTTATTGATGCTGCCATTAGTGAAAGGTGGGAAAAAATTAAGTCACTATTCATTTCCTTTGGCAGCAGCCAGGCTGACATACACTCGCTGTCCACTCAGCACAGCTACTGTTGGACACAACAGCACATACTTTCCTTTCTGGCTGCTGAGTAGAAAAAGTACATAGAGGACTTCAGACATCTGGGAGCTCTGCACTGCAGGAGGAAGAGTTTTAGGAAAACAGAAATTGGTCAAGATACAGGATAAGTGAAAAGAGATGTAGAAATGTGAAAATATTATAGAAGAAAAAAGCAAGATAAGCATGGTTTTTGTTTTAAGGGAATCACAAGAGACAGAGAAGTTGAGGTTGTTAGACAGGAAGAATCCAGGGCACAAATCTGCATGAAATCTGTCTTTGTGAAGACTTTTGTTCACAGAATAATTTCATAAAAGCCAAAATGGAAAGTGGTATCCAGTGCCTCAGCCTAAAGGAAATCATTGAAAACTGCAGATGCTCTTTATTTCTCAAAATTTGTATTTGGGTTTGTAGGTTTATTTGCATTCCAAATGTGCAAAGAGTTTTATTTGAAAGTACTTGTATTTCTGAAAAAAAACAACATTACTTTAAAAAAGATTAATTCAACAGATATCACAACAGAGGCATTTATATGCAGTGCATACTGTGAGAAACCTTAAACCCCAGCAATGTGAACAATAATTGAATGAAAAAAGAGTATCAAAACACCAAACAAAAATCTGACAAGTTGGATGAGCAACATCAAACTATATATTGACTTCTCTTTCTATCTTGTCAGTAAAAATAAAATCAAAAGTGGAAAGAAAAGGGAAAAAAAATCCACACAGTTATCAGAACAAATAAAGACTGTTTATCCTGTCCTGGCACAAAAGAACACAGGAAATGTCAGAATAGAAGAGTCCATTTTGACCCATTGCAACCAATATCTTGTTTTCTAATACTTCATGCTGCTTCAAAGGAAATACTCCATGGCATTCTCCTTCACTATACAAGCTGAGTGATGGAGGATGAGGAAATTCCTCTGTGAGTCCTGATAGCCATCTATTTTAACCCCGAATCATGGGGCTGCTTGTGAAATTTCAATTTTTATTCTTGTCTGTGCAAGTCCCTAAAACTTTTTAGGCACAATAAATTACCTGCCTTAAGAATGTCTCAACAGTAGTAAATTACAGAGGTTACATTTTTTTGTATATATACAAAGCAATCAAACTGATAAAGACCATCAGTTCATTTCAGAGGCAAACCCTCTGCAGCACTGAGATTAGTGTGGAGGTGGTTTCTGAGAACAGAATGAAGATGGTTTTGTTCCAGACTGAGAATACTATCAGCCAATTTACAATAGATAATGTGCTGAGTGCATAATACAGAAAATGTGGAATGATTTCTTAAGAAATCATTGGCACCTTAATTGTGTTATAAAAATCAATAGTTTATCATTTAATGGATTTACTGGACAGAGAAGAGTGGTTATGCTATTTAAAGTTCCCACCAGTCATCCAGAGGCTGTTTTTCTTTAATTCTCTTCAAAAATTCTCTGAATCAAAGAAGCATGAACAAACTATAAAAGGCATTAGACAAAATATCCTTCTACACTGCAAAGCTGAAATGAAAAAACCAGTAGATTGGTATAATTTGGGGTGCTTGAAGACTGTAACTTCTGAAAAACACAATAGCAGGTACAAAGAGAACATTTTTCACTTTAGCACAACTTGCCAAACTTAAGCACAGGTTGCTTCCATACTATAGAAAACCATGGCAGGTTTTCACTTTTCCTGTACACTTTCCTTGTTATTACATAGCTTCAGTGACGTATTCTGAAGGAACAAAGGGCATTAGCACATATACTGCATCAAGCTGATGGATCTTTCAGTTAAAGAAATTTACTGCCTTTCTTCAGATGTCACTGCATTTATTTTATTTGTAAACAGATACCAGTCACCCCAAATTAAACCAAACAAAGGAAAAAAAAAAAGAGGAATAAATTAATAATCCCTTTAGCTCTATGCTGGTTGTCTCTCTACATCCATGAATACTGGCTAACTATTTAGACATCCTCATTAAAATACATGTTCATGATTTTAAGGGTTTAAATGTCTGCTCTGAATGAACTGAAATGTGGCAAACTGGTCACATGGGTGGATTCCTGTAAAGCCTGACAAGACATAAGCAGCCAATTTTCTGGTTTTGAGTGTTACTCTCTGAGGACTCAATGCTTTCTGGAGTGCTGCGATACATCTACTTTACAGAAAGACTATGATTTTTTTTTCATGCTTTGTGAACAGAATTAGTCTGGTGATAGAGGGTTATCTTTGCTCTCAGGTCTCCACTGTCCAGTGTGGTATAAAGAAAAGACAGATGCAGAAAAAATGCCTCCACAGCTTTCCCACCCCTCCTGCAGCTGTGTCCATCCCCTTATCATTCCCTTTGACCATGGCCCTCCCTGGAGTCTTCTTTCATCAGGACTGCATATTAATGAGAGGAAACTTGATGAAAGTCTAATCTTGGAAGTAGACACCACAGAAATTGGCCCAGCTGCATATTGTCATAACTATCCACAATCCTCAAATAAGGATTCTTACAGAATCTCTGTTGATGGGGCTTAGGAAAATAGGTTGTGAACTTATTCTCAGTTTTAACATATTTATCCCAGAACTGCCTTCTCCAAATTGCTGTGTTTTCTGAATCGAAGGTGTTATTCCATCCATCTAAAAGAAAAGCCTTAAGCTCATGAAGAAATTATATGCATCTCTCACAGAAATTATTTTGTTCTAGAACATCAGAGACAGTCAAGATAACTAATGAATTCCACTGTTTTATTTCTTTTAACAGCATTTATATCAGAATACCAAGGTACAAATACAAATGAGACAAAATTCAGAGTTTGTGTACATGGCTGAAGGAGGAACCATTCTGCTGGAAATCCTTCAGACATCCACAAACAGTAGTGGATACAATGGTGACCACACAGTTAAATTACTCTGCATGATGAAATCTTGGCAAACAAACTTAGGAAGGTCACTGGCTGAAGAGGAATGTGCAAAGGATATGGAGATTGGCTGGGCACTGGGGCAAGTATGCCTCAGCTCCATGGCAGCTGTTACCAAGTGAAGGCTAAGCACACAGCAACACACATTGTGTCTCCCTTCCCTGCACATCAAGAATTGCAAGAAAGGACTACAGAACATTTCACAGGATGCCTGCGTGTCTTCTTTTTTAGCTTAACTAGTATTTATAATATATATAGATCTCAAGACATAACATTGTCAAATTACATTTTACAATTTGCATTTTACAAAATACAGTAAGAACTCAAAAGACGAGAGATCTCCAGACTACATGAACTGTCAGTCTAAAAACACACAAACCAAACCAGTTCAGAACAATATGGCACAGAACAGACTGGCAAATGGTCATTAGAGCTGAAATGGAGCTTTACACAGAGGGAAGGGAGGCCACTTGCCATATATCAACTGGCAGGCTGCTCCAAGTGTGTGCAGTGCTATGAAATAAGGCAAAGGCAGGAAAGGATGAAGGAAATTACGGAAGTACTCCTATGGATACAAACCCAAGCTATGTCAGTGGGGGTCCTTTAAAAATGGCTGGGTTTAATATCACACATCAGATATCTAGTGCACATTGAATACTCTGCTAAATTAAATCAATTCAGTTCCCAGCATGATGCTACTAACTTCTCAGTATTTTAATTTAAGACAGGAGACCTAACCACACCTTATGCCTAGAGCATTTACAAGAAGAAGGGATGTCCATATGTTCCATTTTCCTTGTTCAAGATACAGTAAAAATCTCTCTACTGAAATATGTTTTAACATGTAAGGGGTGAAGATAAATATATGGGAGTTCTCACAGATTTTCCCAAATTATTACCCAAGCACTTGCTGAACACTCATTGTGCAGCAGCCTCAAATATTTGGCCAAAGAAAAGTACATAACCCAGCAGCTCAAGTACCAACAGCAGCCAACATACAGATGCAATCTTAAAGAAGTCATTATAACAAACATCTTGATTGTCTCATTATTATTTTTACAGTATTTCCCACATTGCCATAATTCCCAAGCAGACCTTGGAAGGACGATGTGCTCAGGCTACGGATGGAACAAATTTAATGACACAAAGGTCCTTGCTAGTAATGTATTACCTGCAATTTTTAAGACACAGTATTTCTTTTCTGTCAAACTGGAAGCAACAGGGGGAAAAAATTCTCCTCAGAGTATGTCTAAATTCAGTTTCCTGTGGCAGCTGGCAAAGGGGACTTGGGCAGCCCAGCTTTGCCCTGAGCAGGCAGGTAGCTGCTTACATACATTACACTCACAGCTGGATGCTTTATGTACCTTTATAACTTTAGGCTTTTCAGCCTAAAGCTCAGTTTTTAACTCGAATTTCTAAACTACTCAGGCCTTAGGATAACTCCTATCATAAAGGACTCAGGCTTTTTAGGTACAGTGTTGGGTGTAATTTCAAGATGACTTCAGGTTAAACCATATGTAATGAACTACGTAGTTTCTGTCAGCTACAGAATTCCACAACAGCTTTTTAACCTTCCTCTTGCTATCATCATCTCTCTTTTGTCCTTGTTCTATTAACTGCTTTTATTTAATAACCTGCAGCTCTGTTTTAGTGTTATTGTTTTCCTTATCTCCAGTACCCAAGAACTCTAATCAGTGTAATCCAGCGTATGATAAAACAACACTGGATGTGATTTCTTTGAAAATCCCAAGGTAAAATGAGAAAGCTAAATACATCTTGTAACCGAGTTAACTCGCTCCCTTCCCTGGCAAAACCAGTCCCTCCAGGAGGAAAAGCGCGGAAGGTGAGCAGTGTGATGCTGGGCTGAGCACAGCACGTCCCACCGGTGGCTCGGCCCTTTCGTGTATTTTGTCACGCTGTGATGGGTTACGAGGTTCTTAATAATTCCTCTGTATAGAAACATTAAGACACACTTCGAGGGAGACAATTGCATTCCATTACTTTTCTGTGAAAAGGCTACAAAGCTTCACGAAGCAATGCTGTGATCAAAAAAGCAGTGGCTTCAAGGGAAGATCTCCTTTGACTAATATCTCATTATAGAAAACCCAGGATCAAATTCGTTCCCCATGACCTCCTTCCCAGAGGTTTTTGAAGCCATGGGAGGTGTCTGCTTGTTCCTGCCAGTAGTGTTAAACTAACGGGGGCGTCCTGCTCATTTCCCTCTTAGGGGAAAGCCCAGAGGCCATTCTAATTCCTTAAAAACCCAGGGCTTGGAGGCGGCCGCTCTAGCCCGTCCTCCATCTTTCTGAAGAATAAAAACCAAACCAAAACAAA
>VWZF01006071.1:0-128711 GCA_013396755.1 Sclerurus mexicanus
AGGATTAGTCCTGGCTTTCAGTTATCTTTTGGTCTAGGCATTAGTTTTCCTGCTTTTTTTGTGAACCTTTGTCTCATTTCATGTGCTAGGGGGCTTCCTTCTCCCCAGGATTTTGCTGCTGCTTGAACCTGCCTTAAAAAAAATTAGAGGTTTGGGGATTTGGGGCAGTCCTTTTCCATTGTTCTTTCAACTCTGCACTCCCCTCTTCTATTTGCGGAGGCAAAGGCTATTCCAGCAAAGTGCCACTGGGTGGTGGTTCTCCTGTAGGAGAATCAATTGAACAACAACCATAAAGTCCTTGTGTTAAAATGAAATACCCTCTCTTTTGATTTTTGCCCATCTCTCTTCTTCTTTTCGTTGCACCACTGAGAAGATTTTACCTCCATCTACTTTTTTCCACACATAAGTGCTCCTGTCTAATGATCCAGGCTGACTTTGGTTGCATAATAAAAGCCACAGCACTTGCTGTGAGGAAACTGTAGCTGTTGCTATCTTTTCTTCGTATAGATTTTGCAAGAGAAATTGGTGTCTGATTGTATATTTTTATATATGGGTGTCATGGTATTTGCAATAACAATGAAGAAAAATCTTGGCCTGACCTGCAGGAGCTCTTTCCATTTTCCATCTTAAGATGCAGAAAAGATGAACACTGCCACATGCTTTTTTTTATACAAAGCTGTGTGTTGCTCCTGCAGCAGCTGCTGTTGCGCCTCTTCTCTTTGGAGGCTGCAGAAGCCAGCCTCAACTGAATTGCTCCCCATGGGTGGCATTTGTGCGTATCTCAGCATTCAGCTGACATTCTCCATGTGTATTTGATGATGGACTTTAGCCATACCTACATTGCAATAACTGCACTGTGCTTTCTTCCTGGATAATTTTGAGTTGCCCAGTTGTAATCCAGCTGGTGAGTTAAAACTTGTTTTGCACTACCATTAATGTTGTTCAGCAATGAGAATGCTACATCCTGGCTGATCAAGAGTTTCTCTTCAATAAAAGTCAACCCCCAAACTAAGATGTCACTATTTGGGATGATATTTTTAGGTTTTATCACGTTATCTTTGACGTTTAAGAATAGTTTTAACAGTTATGTTTTGGTAATATTACATCTTAACTCTATATTTTCCGTATAATTTTAGGTACGACAGGAACTGGATGAAAAAATCACTAGAGATCTTCAACAAGGTAATGTGTCATTACGTTAGGAGTGTTTTTAAGGGAAAAGGTGACTATTTCTAACTCTTGACAGCTCTACAGCCATTGTTTTCAAGCTCCTGTGCTAAGCAGAGGGTTTTCTTTTCTGCTAGCCTTCCACTTGAGACTTGAACATGAAAACTTCCTGCTTACCACAACATTGCATAGAACGTTATGCAGTTGCCTGGAAAAAACCAAGCTCAAACAAAATTAACCTGTTGTACCCACACAGAAACACCTGGCTTAAGCTGAAGTTGCCCTTCGCTAGAGTTAATCTCAAGCACAAGCGTCAAAGGAGATTTCTATCAACTTCAGCCATCACTTCTCCTTCCGTGTACACCGCTAGCATTCAGCACTAAATCATACCATACACGTTCTCTGCTGTTCGTTCTTGATTTTTCCTAGGATTCCATGATTCATGGCTTGTCTCTGTAGCTTAGCTGTTGCAGTCTTTTTCTGAATAAGCAAGAAGACTGTGNTTGCTGTAAAATTAACATCAGGAATCTTGTTTCTTTTCTCCCCAGCCACTGCTGAACTTGAAAGTGGAATTGCTGGCTCTTCAAAAAATCTTCATGTGGACGAGGATCCCCTTTGCAGAGCAATAGAGGAGTACCGTGATGTTTTAACCAAAAATTACCTGATTTGAATGAAATGCTATGGAAAGGCTCTGGAAATCATTTGATTTTCATAGTGTGTCTGTGGTTTCCCATCCACTGGTCAGATGTGAAAACATGTTTCATGTATTCTGAATATAAACTCTATTAAATGGATGTCAAGCACATTGCACTTACCTTTTAGTTTATTGATGTATAGCTGGTTTCTTTTGCACTCACAGTAAGAACCACGTCCATTTTTTCTGACTAGCAGATTGACTGATTTTGATCGTTGAGCTTGACAAAACCATCAGAAATGTTTCTTATTACAGTCGATGCATTAGCATTCCCTTTGTTATGTGAAATCCTTTCACTCAATGTGTTTGGGATGTTTCCAGTGTTATTTTAATGCTTAGGAACTTATTTTATGTGCTTCTTATCCCACTGCTTCCGTCCTGATGCAGTGACTGTTTCTGCTGATCAAGTTTTACTGGTGTTTAAGCTGGAGAAAAGGGCACTTTACATTGTCGTCACTTTATGCAATGTAGATTTAAAATGGCTGAATGTGTAGTTGTGCCAAGAGTTATTTTATGGTCTTTTTGGTATGTTTGTTTTGTATCACAGAATCATAGAATGGGTGAGGTTGGAAGAGTCCTCTGTAGGTCACCTGGTCCAGCTCCCCTGCTCAAGGAAGACCACCTAGAGGCAGTTGCCCACATCTGAGTTGGCTTTTGAATACCTCCAAAGATGAGTACTCCACAGACTCCATGGGAAGCCTGTGTCACCCTCACAGTACACTAGGATACCATGAAGGGCAATGGGCACAAACTCAGTACCTCTCACAGTATTGGTGTTGATTGCTGTATTACAAACTGCTGCAGCTTCAGACATTTGCAGCTCTTGCATCAACACTTGTGGTGAACTTGAAACATTTCCAGTGGGAGGGGGGGGAAAAAGGAATGTTAATGTCTCAACTTTAAGTTTCCTCAATATTCTCCAGAACTTCTGTGATAGGGTAGCCAGTCTTTTTGTTGCTGCTAGCAGCTGATATGGTGTCTGTAGCCCAGCTGTTAGCTCAGCTGTGGTGGGACATTTGTGTCAACCATACAAGCAGTTTTACTTACTTCAGGGAGTTACTAGTTCTGAGCTGTCATTTGCCATCCAGAAAAGTCACCAGCAATCAAAGAGTATAGAACAAAGTCCCAGTTCTGGAAAAGTAAGAATGATTGTATTGAGATGAATTAAGATTGGAAAAATTTGGGAGTTTTACTGACTAAATCAAGGACTTAATAAACAGTCAGGAAACCATTAAATGCTGCTGCTTTTTTATACGAGTACATTTTTGTGAAGCTAATACTCTTTCTATAATTCAACATGATATTTAATAAAGTTTGCAATCTAGGACCATGTGTTTGTTTTTTTGTTCCTTTTCTTGACACTGCTTTACACCCCTTCTCTGCCCACAGACCTCTCCCGAGCACTCCTCTGCTCACTTCAGCCCTGCTCACAGCTGCATCTTCAGCCTGTCCGCCAGGCAAATGGTCAGCATGCACTCATATCCCTTTCCTCTGTGGAGGCCTGATGTACAGGCATCAAGATCATGGTCTACAGTTGAGCTATTGCTAATAATCAGTTCCCAGATTCTTCTTCTGTTTAGAGCAGTCCTCTTTGTGGTCTGGGCAGAAGGTAGTGGGCGAGCAGCTGTGAAACACAGGCAAATCCCACACGTTTATTTCCTGTGGGGAGCTGACTAATTTGTAGCCCACCAAGAAAAAAGGAAATTTCTTCAGCCTACTCTTGGTACCTTGTAATGCCTCTACCCTGAGAAAGCAGTGCAGAACCTCTGGGCCCTCACTCTGTGTTGGCATTGGGGCAAACTGGGACAAGACGTGTTTTAGAGTGTGCTCCCGCCCTGCCGTGTGCTGCCGGATGGCCGGTGCAGAGCACAAATTCACCGCTGCCATCTGGCAAACCGGCGTGTGGCAGCAGTCACAATGGGGGACATGAAGAGAGGCTAAAGAGAAATCCAGTCCATTCCTTCACTTGAAAGTTCATCTCTAGTGTATAAGTGAGGACACTTGATCTCAGAGAGGCCAAGGCAGTCAGGGAAGTCCTGAGGCCTGGAAGCCAGGAAATACCTGTCTGATCTTCCAGAAGGGCAACACAGGAGCTGGGGAACTACAGGCCAGTCAGCCTTTGTACTTCCTAGATTTAAGCTGGACTTAAGCCTGACTCTTGTACCCAGGATGGGTCAGGACAACCCAGAGAAGAAACAAGGCAAAAAGCAAGAAGGCTGTTTCCATTCAACGTTAATGAGCACACACTTTCATGGATTTTGCACTTGCGGTCTAATCATAGAAATCATTCTGCACCCTCCTAATGATCTGATTGTTAGGAGAAAGGCTGGCCCCAGTCCTATTGACTGTTTACATCCTAATGTGCTTTGTTTTTAAAATCTATTTCCAAACTAACTGAGGTTCTATTGTGTGATATTTCCTTTGCAGCATCACACATTTCCAATCAGCCTCAGGTCCTTAGCCATAATCACTTCCTGCATTGGCTTCTGTTCAGTCCTGTAACTCACTGCAAAACAGAACTTACATACATCTGGTCTTTGTGCATGAAATGGTATAGATGCAGCAGTATTTAGGTGGCAGTTGGCAAGAAATGTTTTGATTAATTGGAAATGCTATAAACTGAGTTTGAAATGGTTATAGATAGTTATGGGGCTTATTGCTGAGTGGGTTTTTTTCCTGGTCTTTTGCATGCATGTTGCTTTGAATGCAGTTTTGACAAGCTATCCCCTGTATCCAAGGTCACTACATCAACATGTTCATCAGTGCCAATGGTGCAGATCCCAGCCATCCACCACCAGCAGCTCTGACCAGGTTGCAGGAACATCACAGCATTCATCTGCATATGGGTTTCCATCTGCATCATAAGCAGACTTGAAGTCTGAAATTGCACAAGTGATAATTCCCAAAGATTTAAGCACAAAAATACAAGGCAAGAACCATAGTTAAAAAGTAGCATTTTAGGATAGGAAGCTTCCATACGTCTTAAAATATTTCTGTGAATGTTTTCTCACAATTTCTCAGTATTTCTCATAATATGAGTGATGTGCAGAGATACAATAACTGTATCTGTGTTAAAGGGAACTTCACTACAATGACCACTGCTGTAAAGTCCAACTTTTTTCACATTCACCAAGTTTCTATCCTGCTTGCTTCTATTTTTTATGGATTATGCTACTTCAAATCCAGTTTCTTTGATTTCTCCTCCTGAATACTTTCCACTCCTGTTTCTATGCAGAGCACTGTAATCATCACAGCTGGATTCAACACTAAATTAAAAATAAGATAAATCTAGAATATAAAACAAAAAGGTTGCAGGACAACCACTAAAGATGTTTTAGTGGACAAGACCAGTACACATGCATGTCCTTGCATTCCCTGAAGTAATGAACACCTTTTATTTGAAAGTGCAAGTAACAGGAAAGAAGTTGAGCATTGAGTGAAATTTTTTGGCATTCAGTGGCACTGATGATTACCCCTGTGAAGCTGAACAGCAGCAGCACGTTGTTCCACGCAAGTTTGAGTTCCTGGAACGTGCTGCAAGGCTCCAGGAAGGAAGATATTACCGTGTAGATAAGCTCCTGCTTTTAGTGCTAGCAAGCAGTTCTTGGCAAAAGTCTGAATACTATTGTGTTTTCAGCTTTGATTTCCACCTGCGTCAGTGGAGCTTTTATTTTCTTCAGGGAACATGCTGCTGATGTAAGAAATATCAGCATTTCTGCCATTACTGTAAAAATTACTGTAAAAAAAAAAAGGCCTCTGAAGGGGACTGCAAGACAAAACAGAGTGCACTGAAAGAGGCTATCAGGAACAGGATTTCCAGGACAATCACCTGGCTCTTCACTATCTTCTGTCATATGTTTTTAACCTAAGACTGGTAAAAGTTTCCCCTCCCTCACCTCAAAGCTTGATCTGACCTTCTGGCACATCTGGGTTTCATGGTTATTTGTCTGCAAATATCTGGTACTTGAAATATGCATTATTATTTTAGCAACTATGAAGATAAAAGTATTGATATGACACAGCTTTTCTGGATCTTTACTGCAACTGAAGAACTTTTCCACTTAAAAAAAATAATCCACAGAATTATTTTCATTATTCTAATCAATAAAATGCAGTTTGCCCAACTGGAAAGCAGAAATAAGAACTCAATTACTAAAAATTAGTAGGGTTGCACACAGAGGTGCCAAAATGTATCATAGACCGAATATAACTAGCAAGCACAGATCATCTTGGTGTTTCACTGGCATGACTCACATTTGTAGTTTCCAAGTCTCTTCAACTGAGGCTTTCCCTCCTTGAGAAGTGCCTTCATGATCATTGTAATTTAATTCCTAAAGGAACAACAGCTCATGACCTAGTATTTGTCACCTTAACTATGAAATAAATTAAATCCTTTCTTACCAATGTACGGAGAACACAACCCTGGTATTAAAGGATAATTTCTATATGAATCTGCAGAATAAAATTCTTAACCAAGATGCAGCACAGGCTAAGAGGTGGAATTATGTTGCCACGGATACAAAGCACCTGCTCGGGCATACAGATTTGGTGCATTTGCTATGAAAGTAGTATGGCAACAGCCATGAGATAAATCTATGATACCATCCACCTGTACCTTATCTTCAGTTCTAGCACAGTGTGTTTGATGTGTCTCTCAGCTGTTTACTCATAAAATGAATTGAAGAATAAACATGAACTCTAGGGACTAAGAACAACAGGCTATACTTGATAGCAAAGATTGAGTTGTATAGAAATTCTCCATTGTTGGAATACATCCTCAAAACGGTATCCATATTCTTCCAATCCAGTACATGCCTGCACACCATGTAACATTTGAAGAACTTTGATTGCAAGTACCTGAAGTGAACATGGAGGCACTTTGCATAGATTGCAATTACAGAAGTTCCCCTTGGCCCACAAAAAGCAGCTTCTATGTTTCTTCATGTATGCCAAAGTGAATTACTTAATATAAACCAGCTCACTCATTTCACTGAAGGAAATCAAGACTTGTCCTTTCACTCCAAGATCTCTATTAAACAAACAAAAGGAGGAAGTGACCAACCTAGGGCAATGCAGGAAACTTTATGGAATATGACAATTACCTCCAATTCAGCATTACTTCCTTTTGTCCTTAGCATCACCCTTCTCTGCCCTCCTCATTTTTGTAAAGTTGGTTTATTACTCTGTAAGGACTCACTGGATTTTACTGAATGTCTCCTGTTATTTATTGAATCTTTAATCCAGGCTCATTGCAGGAAAGGACAGTTTCCAAGAATACGTTTGTCCTATCTCAGGGCTCTTCCTGCACCCTACACAACCAGCTGACCGGCTAGGGCTGCAGTCGTCAGAACTCACCAAGGAGAACCTTCAGTTCTGAAGTTACTCTTCTTTTATTGACACTGCTTTTCCCTCCAGCAGGAATAAAGCTGTTTTCTAGCCTGGATTGTGCTATAGGCTTGATTCAATGAAAATTTTCTGTAGTCTTTCCAATGCTTCTATAAGTATTCAACTTCTCTTTCAGCTATAGCACTCCTAATGTACCCAAGGCTAAGTATTGCATTAAAAATCAGCTCATCCTGAATCCACTCTCTTTGCCTCTGCATTTTTTTCTGAGTTCTAGAATAGCTAATTTAATAATCTGCTTTGTTCTTTATCAATTCACTTCCTATACTTTCTTTTCTCTTGTGCCAGTATCAGCATTTCAGTAGCAAAAGGGCTTTTTTGTTGACCGTTTAATGAAACTAATTCTTCTGATGTAACAAATTATAGCCAGATTTTACTGACTTTTGGTAATCACAGAAAAACCCTGATTTGCCTTATTCGATGTCTGCTCAGCAATTCTCTGCAGAAATGTAGGCAGAAAACTACAACACATCACTAGGTCACAAGATGGATAAATGCGAAAGTTTGCAGAGCTTCACATGCTCCACCAAGAGCAGTATCAGCACGCTGGAAGTTACAAGAATCGAGAGATTTTATGGAGAACAAGTAAATTCAGTTCAGTGTATTTGGTTTCTTGAGAACTTGCAATTAAAAGTACTGAATCCCACTTAATATATCAATATAAAACCCCCAATTCGCACGTTACTTTTTTTTTTTTGACAGCGCATTTATATACAGGGAAAAAATACTGGACCTGTTGGCATACTCCAAGACACAGAAAACAGCTTTGTTCAATAGTACAACTTCCTCTTGCTGCCACTATACCAGCATTTCTACTTGATAATGAATAGGATGTAGCCTAAAACACACTACACCACACAGAGCTTGTCCCACTTAACTTGGCTCTTGCTGGTGTGTTAGAGGTCTACATGTGATCATGGCTACAGGGGATTCTTACATTCAATACTGAGGCAAGTTTTGTTCAAAATAATTAACATCTACCCAGAGTACACTGGTGTCTTCTAAATTACACTCTAAGACAATAGTGACACATTAGAAAACACACAATTCTTCTTCTGTAGATCTTACCCAAATTTTGAGCAAGAGTGAAGATACAGAATGAGCTGGTCTGGAATTTAATGGGCTTCAAACAAATATGGATAAGTTCTTTTAAGTTTTGTGTTCCTGCTCAAAAGTCTTTCTTTCTCCAATTTAATTTGATAGGATTAAGGCCTTAAGAACTACTGCAGTATAGTCTAAGTATTATACGCATAAAACATTAATTTGACTATGAAATCTTTTGACATTCTTCTTTCTACACTAAACACACACAAAAAAAACATTCCCAATCACAAAGAACAGTTTTCTACTTACAGTCAGAACTACATTTAGAGATGGACTGTTACACATCTACCTCCAAATAATCCTGGATTAATATGAAAAAGCTTCGTTTAACTTAAGGAATGAGATCTCTTTAAGAACAAGGTATATACACAAAATATCAGGACCATCACTGACACTGTCTGTTTTTCCCAGTATGCACTTCCCAGTGAAATTATGCAGCATGAAACCCCAAAAGAAATTCAATGAAAGTGTCTTTAGTAAAATGTAGAAACTTTAATTTACATGCAAAACTACAACATATTCGTAATAAAAAACTGGTGACTAAACAAATTAAACACAATTTGTAAAAATTGTCCACATTGTTAAATAGGTCTGTACAACCAAAGATTTACAAAGTCCCTGTGAATTTTCATCTTTTCAGTGCACAACTGAGTTTAAAGGTTCTGCTCGAATATTCCCCAGGTCAAGAGCTGAATCCGTCTCTTCATCAATTTCACCAATGACAGCACTGCAATAAAAAAAATTAGGCTATTATTTCTTGAAATCAAATCAATCACACACTTCTAAAACAGAAGTTGACTTTTTCCTTCTAGAAACCCTTATTTGTTGTCAAACCCTATTGACTTTTTCTGACTGATGCTGCATGCTCCCTGAAAGCTCCTAGTGATGCACATTGGAAAGTCTGGAAGCACTTTGTATCATGACTGTTTCTTTCCTTTTATTTTTCAATACTTTCCCTACTTTATGACAGCCCCTTATTTCGAAGTTACTGTTACTTAGCTGATTAAGTTGATTAACTTTGTTGATTCTTTTTACTTCTTCCTCTAAGGATGTTAAATTTCAGTATGTTTGAGTTACATGAATACACACTTATTCCTTGTAATGAGTATGTTTCTGAGTTTGTTAAGGTTGCAAAAAAATTAGAATAAATTCTATAAAAGAATATTTTGAATATACTTGAGTAATGTGACTATCTGGTATGATTAAAGAGTGAAGCAGTAAGCAATTACTTGGCTTTTTACTATCTGAATGAAAAGTTACTGGTAGAGTAGCATACTCTACACGTGTCAATTTACTTTTTCTTAAAAGCTGAAGTCAAATGTAATGAAAGCATTCCAAAATTTCTCAATGAAGTTAGATAAATGCATCTAAACATAAACTTAAGTCTTGACATTTCTGTGTACAGAAACAGCCATCAGAATAAGAAGATGAAAATTCCTATCTGGGCTCAACGCAAAATACTTTTTTTCTAGTTGTGATAAAAAAGAATATTATTTTTGCTATCAGTTTCAGAAAGCTGAAAAACTAACCTTTCTAGCAGGCCCACTTACCAGGCCTTCTTTCCACTTCTCTCATAACCGTCCCATGTGTTTGGCACATCAGCTACTTTTCTCTGCATTCAGTGAGCTTCTACTCTCATTTTGTAAGTGACTTTTACATCAAGTATCAACTCATACATTTGACCTGTCACTACATCAGCTTCACCAGCTGTTAAAACATAAAGCCAGAACCATCACGCACTTTCCAGATCATAAAGTGCTCTCTGTGAACATCTCTAAAAAAACCGCCATTGAAAGTCAATTTTGTATACCACATTGCTGACTTCTTGCACACGAGTTTTATCTCATTTTTTAGTCATTATTCTATTTTTTCGTTCATTAATCATCATGAACTGGGATAAAGAACATCTACACAACATCTACACTCAGGAGAATGCTGGGCCTTGTACTGACCCTTCCCAGATTGCTAAGTAAATACAGACTAAGATCACAGAATCATAGAAAGGGTTTGGTTGTAAGGGACCTTAAATATCATCTAGTTTCATAACCCCAACCTTTGCCATAGGTAGGGATGCCACCTACTGGATCAGGTTGCTCAGAGCCCCGGACAACCTGGCCTTGACCACTTCCAGGGATGGGGCATCCACGACTTCTCTGCATAACGAGTTCCCGTACCTCGCTACCCCCTGAGTAGAGAACTTCTTCCTAACATCTAATCCAAATCTCTCCTCTTTCAGTTTAAAACATTCCCTCTTGTTCTACCACTATCTGCCTGCGTAAAAAAATTGCTCTCCCTCTTTCATATAACCCCAGTTAAGTATTGGAAGGCCACAATGAGGTCTCTCTCATTAAGAACCTTCTCTTCTCCAGGCTGAACAAGCCCATCTCTCTCAGCCTGCCTTCACAGGAGAGGTGCTCCAGCACTCAGATCATCTTTGATCTTAACATTACAATGCAACCACTTCTGTGACATAAGTGTAGATGTTTGCTATTTAATACAGAATCAGTCACTTGGGTTTCAAAAGACCTGTAAGATCAAGTCCAACCATTAAGCTGGCACTGCCAAGCCCACCACTAAAACTAAACCCTGTCCCTAAGTGCCACTTCTACACACCTTTTAAGTACCTCCAGGGATGGTGATTCAGCCACTTCCCTAGTTGCCTCAGCTTTGACAATACAGTGCTACCCACACATACAAAGATGCAAGGTGTCTGAGGCTATCAAGACTTATACAGATAATATACACAAATACACATGCATACATACACGCGAAGTCTGTATGAACAGATTCAAACAAGAACATGCTATACTTACACATTATCACCTCGGACAATGTATAATCCGAGCACTACTTGCTCAACTCCTTGTGAAGAACTGAACACTCGTTCATGGCTTTCATCCAAAATCAAGTTAATGGTCTGATCAAACCCTTTGAGTGTTCCCTGAAAACAACACACAAAAATTAAGCACTCCAATTACCTTTTAAATTTATCATCTTTGATCTCAAGGATATCTTAAACAAGGTGGCAAAATGGAGGTACTACAAAACAGATGTTCTAGCCAGGTTTTATTGTTTGGCTTAAACACAAACAGCTAAAGAAAGTAATTTCCAAAGCAAAAATCAGTTTAAGAAAAATACATCTTTATTACTGAGTGTTCATGCTAAAAGCTATGATAAGCTTTAGCATTAAAAGAAGTTTCCCTTCTATCAATGACCGTCCTCTAGAAACTAATTTTATTATTTCTACACTTAGTTTTCCTTGTATGGAAGTTTCCAGAAATCAAATAAGCATTTAATTAAAACAACAGAAAAATTGGATTCTTCAGGTCAACAATACTGAAACCATTCCTGATAAGCAATTTCAAGTTGTATCTCTGAAGAAAACTATCATGTGTCTAGTAAATCAAAATTATTGTGCTAATATTCACTCATATCATCTAACCATATAAGAATGAGCCATGTATACCAACTCCAATGAAATCTTTTTGGTATAAAGTATCTTGTGGCACAACACAGAGTTTATCAGACTGACTCCAGCCAGACAGATTTGGTGAATCCAGTATTTTTTCTTTCTGGAGGCTAGGCAAAGCTAAGTACAAGCAGAAAGATACAATACTCATGCAATGATCACGCTATTAAGTTACACTCAAAACACAAAAGAATAAAGGTGTAGGGGGGAAGCGATGCAAGAAAAAAAACCCACAAAACACAGAAGCAATAAAAGTAAAATATTATACAGTCTAATACGTAAGTTGGCCAATCCTCAGGTTTTTAGGCATAAATAAATCCCACAATTATCCAGCAATTCTCCAGCTGATGTTTATCTATAACCACAGGGAAAAAATGGTTCTAGCATTAAAGTTGAAGAGCTTACAGAAGAAAGAGGACATTTTAGATGGAAACTGAATTACTGAACAGAAGAGAAATGCCTTTTCTTGTGCATTCCCACAGAAAAATTCATTTGACAAAAAAAGTCAAAGCATCTGCGTGCACCAATTTATCAATGGACAAAGCTAACATGCAAGAACCAGTAAGCATTTACAAAAACTTTTTTAAGCTTTATGGCCATATGTTATACAAGGTGTGAACACATGAGAATATCCTAATACAGCTTCTTTATTGGAAAGTCTATATGAGAGAAAATCAAATGTTAAAAAATACAAGTCTTACCACAATCATTCTTCCATCAGAAGTAATTACTGCAACAGTACCTGACAGTTCGTTAAGGAAATGATATCTGAAATGATACTCAGATAATGATCTCTGAAATAAAACCATTAAGATTTTCTGACGCATTCATATGTAATATAGGTTTTAAGAGCCCTTTAGGAGTCAAAAATGCCTATCAGCACCTTTTTTAAAAGCAGTATGATTGATAATTACATTTGAGAACACAGTATTCAATAAAATCTCCTTTGAAGTTTCACTTCACCTAACCACGGATAGTCATACACAAACACCGTTAAAAAGCAGAACAAAGATTTGAGTTCACCTCTCTTCCCATTACCAAGTGCATTGCCTCAAACCTGAAACGACATAGAGAGTTCTATAAACACTCTAAGTCCTTAAATAGAAGCTTTGCAGTGGTGAACTCGAGGCTGGCACTCTCCACCTCCTCACTCTGAATATCTCAATATCTCAATTTGATAACTCTAGGCTACTATCTTATTGTTTGTGAATAAAACTGAAAATGCCCATGGGGTGACAAGAAGCACAACAGACCAGCGCGGAAAGCGCTCCCAGAGCCCCAAGTCCCGAACAAGGGGTGCAGAGCTGGTAACTACAGGCGGGTTAGGAGCTCTCCATGGGGCCGGCCCGGCGCGGCTCCCGCTCTTCACCTGGGGCGGGCAGCGCTGTTTGCGGCGGGACACCCTGCCCGGCCTCCTGTACCGACAGACCCCCCCCGCCGGCCGGGAAGGGCCCAACCAACGCAGCCGCGCTGCCGCCACCAGCCCTGCGGCAGACAGGCAGGCGGGCAGGCAGGCAGGCAGGCGGGCANCTCCCTCTGCCCAGCCGAGCCCCAGCCTTGTGGGCCCCGCTGCCTGGCTCTGGCGTGTGGGCTCCCGGTCTCATTGCGCTCGTGGGGACGGTGCGGAGCCGCGTGCCCGGGCGGGCGCTGGGCTCAGCACTGCTCAGCATCGCTGTCGGCGGCACGGCCGCTGGGGTCGAGGGCACTCGGAGCACGTTTGCTGATCACAGACAGCTGGGTGGTTCAGCTGACACGCTGTAGGGAAGGGGTGCTATCCAGAGCTGCCTGGACAGGCTTGAGAGGCGTGAACCCCATGAAGTTCAACAAGACCATGTGCAAGGGCCTGCGCTTGGCCATACACACCTACAGGCTGGCAGAGAAGTGATTGAGGTGAGCCCTGCAGAGAAAGGCTTGGGGGTGATGGCTGATGAGAAACTCGCCATGAGCTGGCAGTGTGTGCTCGCAGCCCAGAAAGCCAGCCCGGTTCTGGCCTGCGTCAAAAGCAGCGTGGCCAGCAGATCGAGGGAGGGGACTCTCCCCCTCTTCTCTGGTGAGACCCAGCCTGGAGTGCTGTATCCAGCTGTGGGGCCCCCAAGATAGGCAGGACATGGAACTGTTGGAGCAAGTCCAGAGGAAGGCCACAAAGGTGATGAGAGGACTGGAGCACCCCTCTGTAAAGACAGGCTGGGAAAGTTGGGGCTGTTCAGCCTGGATTGTGTGGAGACCACATAGCAACTTTCCAGTATCTGAAGGGGGCCTATCGGGAAGCTGGAGAGAGGCTCTTCATCAGCAACTGTAGTGATAGGACAAGGAGTAATGGGTACAAACTGAAAGAGAGGAAATTTAGGCTAGATATCAGGAAGAAAGTCTTTACTGTCAGAGTGGTGAGACACTGGAGCAGGTTGCCCAGGGAGGTTATGGATGCCCCAACCCTAGCAAGGCTCAAGCCAGGTTGGATACGGCCTTGAGCAAGTGAGGGGTGTCCCTGCCTGTGGCCGGGGCACTGGGACCTAAATGATCTTTAAGATCCCTTCCAACCCTTAAACATTCTATAATTCCTGCTAGTATGGGAGTCATGTAATCCTCCCTTGGTTTCCTGCAGGCTGCCTGTGTGAAGTGGCCAGGAAGGAGGCCTGACTGCTGTCCCTCCACACTGCCCCGGTGTTGTGGTTTAAGCCCAGGCAGCCACCAAGCCCCATACAGCCACTGACTCCCCCACCAGCGGGATCGGGGGGAGAATCAGAAGGGCGAAATCTGGAAAACTCTTGGGCTGAAAAAAATCCAGTTTAATAGGGAATGCAAAAGCCATACATGCAATCAAAACAAACCAAGGAATTCAGTCCTTCCCATGGGCAGACAGTTGCTCAGCCATCTCCAGGAGAGCAGGGCCCCATCATGTACAATGTTGACTTGGGAAGACAAACATCACTCCAAACATCTTCCTCCTTCTTCCCCCCACTTTATATACTGAGCATGATGTCATATGGTGTGGAATATCCCTTTGGTCAGTTTGGGTCACCTGTTGCAGCTGTGTCTCCTCCCAACTTCCCATGTATTCTCAACTTCCTTGCCAGCATGGCAGTACATAAAGCATAAAAGGCCTTGTCTATGTGTAAGCCCTGCTCAGCAATAAACAAAACATCACTATATTATTAATCCTGTGTTCAGCACAAATCCAAAACACAGCCCTATACCTGCCACTGTGATGAAAACTAACCATCCCAGCCAAAACCAGTCCACTTGGAGAGCCTCACACCAGGGCTGTGGGGTGGGTGTCTGGTGCCAGCAGAGCTGCTAAGTCCCATGCAGAGGTGCTTTCTATATGAAATGCTGGAGGGGTGGATGTGGAGAAGATAAGGGTTGGGAGGGAAGGTGGTTTTGTTGTGCCTGGATCCCATGCTCGCATGTGGGCTTGCCTGGGCCCACAGTGTGGTCTACAGATGCTGCTGCTTTAGAGAGAAAGGCAGTGGTCAAGCTCTGCAATCCAACCAAAACTAGGCATATCTTAAAAACAATGTGCAGTGCCAAGTAAGTGGTGATTCTTATGCTGAAGTTTGGATTTTATGCTTACATGAAACTCCTTTCTATAGATGTGGGAATGGCAAATAAGAATGCTTTGAAGGGACTGATGGTTTTTAATTTTTGTTTAACTTTACCTGTCACTAGCATGATTATTAATTCCTGCCACGCTTTCTGGTCAGTCTACATGATGCTCGGTCTACAGTGTTTCCTCAATATCCCTAAGAGTCCTGTGACACAGAGTGTATGGATTCAATATTGTGACTGGCAATTTTCTGGACTTTAGGAAGCTGAACTGGTACTTCACACATGAAGAAATATCTCAGGGAAACTAAGCTCGCATTCAGTAATAGAACCAAAGTTAAGCTGCGAACTATTCCAAGTGCTTTAGCTGTCTTTGCTTGTGGGAGATAGTGCAATCATTGTTAGTATGCAATACACATTCAGAAACATACTGCAATATTTTGTACATACAGACATCCTCTGCATTGCAATATATTCAAAGCCATGAATGTACTCCTCTAATGATACTGAATAACTAAGCAGTCTGTTGGAGAGACCTTAAGTCTCACACAGGTACAACTTCTTACAACAGTCTGTCTACCTGGCTTTTCAAAACATGAGATCAATGCTGTTGAACGTTCAGGTTTGTTTTATTTTAATTATATTGACTTCCAGGCTTTCACCAGTGAATTTCACAAATCTTCATTTGTTGAAATACTGAGAATGCATTTTTTAATACCTGGAAGGTAGAATCAGGTGTTTAAGACAAAATAAAAATTCAAAGTTTTCTTTTCCCAGTTTAGTACAAGAAAAACTGAATTACTTGACACAGATGAGGTATCAGCCTTTGTTCTCTGTAACTGATAGAATGCTATAAAAAAAGGTCTCAGATCACACAGCAGAAGATGCAGACACAAATGAGGCCAAACTGATGCTGCTTAAATCTTTTGATTCTGCATTTCCTGGCTTCCATGTGTATGCCTTTCAGCTGGAAAAATATTTTGTGGTCTTCTTTTATTTTACTATATAGAGCCTACTTAGAATTTACAGTGTCCCTGTCAGTACTAGTGCAACTTCCTTTTATTTCAATAAAGACTCCAGGGACAAATTGGCAAGAGGTCTAAACTGGGACTTGGTGTCCAGCCCGTGGTTTAATTCCGGCAGAGAATACAATTTTTGGACAGCAGAATGCTATTGTTTGTTCTACTTCTAGTGTGGCAATTGTTTTCCTGCGCATTATAGCCATCACAACTAGAGGGAAAGCAAAATGAAGTTTTTTTAAGGCAAGTTAGCCTGAAAAAAAATTAATAGACATTTCCTGGCACCTCTGAAGGTAAGTACACCAAAGTAGTCTCTCAAGAATTTGTCTAATGACTCAGCCTTTATCAAAAACATGACAAGAGATATCAGAGAACATAAAATACTTTTGGAATTGGGCATTACATAATGCCCATCCTCTTAAGCTTTTATTGTAAAAGCTTAACTACTGCCACTAATCATTACACCAGGACTGGAATAATTATTGTATCTTCCATGTAAGAGTCTGAAGGTTTTCTGTGTGTATGGTTTGAAATTTCCTTTTCATACTCTTCCTTCTCCCTATAAAGATAGATTCTCAAAGGCCAAGGAAATGAGATCATTGGGATACAAGGATGTAGGTTGAAATCTTAAAATACTTGCACCAGGACATTACCTCAATATCTGATCCTAAGAATCTCTGATCTGTTTATATTAACAGCGTCACAGTGTTCCTGAAAAGCAGCACAAGACTTTCCCCCCCCCCCCTATATTTTATAAAGGAGGACTAAAACCCAACGGGTAAGGCTGAACTCCTAAAGTCACATGCCCAGGCTTTGCCAAAGCAGGTGCTTTACAACACTCTCCGCATAGAGCCAGCACTCTCAGTATAAAGGAACTCTGAAAAGAGAATTGCTGGCTTCATCTCCGCTTAGGCTCTCTCTGCCTTTTCCCGAGGACGAGCAGCTGTGCCTTTCTCAGAGTCCTAACTGAGGTTCAGTCTTCTGTTTGAAACCACTCCTGCTCTTATTCTTTCCTTATAAAACATCCTCCCACGTAGGAAGTGGAAAGCTTTAATTTAATGCCCGCCTAATTAATTAATTAATTAATTAAATTAAATTTTATGGGTGACTGGGGACAATCCCCCCCGCCCTTGGTGCCCGTGCCGCTGAGTGCGAGGTGTCTGTCCGGCCGCGCTGCCGGGACCGGCGCTGTGCGCGGCCGCTCGCCCAGCAGGGGGCGCGCTGTGCCTCGGGGTCCGGAGCCGGGCGCGGCACCTTCGCCTCTCCGCACAGGAGATAATGCCTTTGCCGCCGGACGGTGGGGTGCCTTTCCCAATAAAGGTGTCCGTTCTCCTGCAGTACTTGCAGAGTGAGCCCAGTGCGCCAGACGCAGGCACAGATGTTTCACAGGTTCACACTTAACATTAGGCCAGAAGCATTTTATTCCTGGTGACCGTAGTTGTCAATATAACATTGGCATTATAACGTTTAGGATCAGAAACCGGTAGCTGGCAGCCCTTTGCCTGTTCCTTCCCTTTCGTTGCTGCAGGGCTGCCCTTGAGGACACATTAAGGAATTGAATATGAGCATAATGCCCATTAAGCTCTCAATCTAAGAAACAAAACACCTTTGTAAAACAGCATTCCGTTTCTCTTACATTGTTTAGATATAGCTTACTTGCTAATTACATTTACTCCTGCAATTAAAATCAGTTTAGTTCTGCAATTGATTCTCCATATATTAAGGCTCTTATGGCAAGTGACAGCTGTATGTTATGCTTTCTGTAGAATATGTAACCAATTAATCATGCCCTGGAGTGTCTGCACACTTTCCTGCTTCCTTAAAGTCTGCCAGGGCACGAAGGAAGCCCTGCTATGATAGTTGTAAGGTGTATGTGCAAGCAGTTATTGTGTGTAGAATTGTTACCTAGCCTAAGGCTGGTGGGAATGGATGAGCGACTGTTTTGTTGCTGCTTCACTGTCTATTGCTGATCAGTTTTACCTCTCCCAAACCCTCGCTTCTGGTGGCTTTGCTTTCCCTGGTTATTAAGAAGTAGCCATGTTTTATAGAGCCAGCCATGCTGAAGGGTGAAATGGCTTTGTAACATTCTCATGAGAAGAGAGGCTTGAGCAGTACTGCTGTGCCATGGCATGTCAAGCAACATCCCTGTCAGATAAGATGGAGAAAGGTGTGAGACCTACTCTGCCTTGAAAGCTGAAAATATAATCACCTGACTATTCAAACAGGAGCTTTAAGGAATTTCCTATAACAAAACCCCCCAAACTGGTAACATCTCTCAGCTCTCTCAACAGAAATTGCATCCTTTGGTTGCTGCTCAAGAAAAAACTAGCACCTGAGGTAGGGAATAATGGAGTGGTGCATACTGAAGAAGAATCATCACATAGTACATACTCCAGATGAGAACCCCCAAATCCCACACATCTATTTAATCTTTCTAATAGGCTTTCCAATACTTTCTGAGACTAAAAGTTGTAAATCTCTTTGATTTTCACCTATGTGTCCAGAATGTCACTTCATAAAAAGAGCCTAACCCTTTAGCTTGTCTTTAGTTTATACACACCCAAGCTAGCTAAACATGATTAATTTCTCTTTATGTGTTCAGGAAAAGCACAAACATCCCTTCACCTCTGCTTTGTTCCTCTGAATCTGTAGAGACTCTAGGGTCCATTATCAGCGATTCAAGGACACAGATAGTTGGAGAAAAGTAGCAACTTTGCTCAGCCTTGCTCACCTCATGCATGACTAGCTGCAGTTTAAGGTGAGATGTGTTTCACAAATATTATTATATCAAATGACAGGTTTGCAGTGAAACAACTGGAAAATATTATAAAAGGTTAACAGTCTGTAAATTGTTCGTAGACTCCAAATATAAGTTACAGTGCATTAGAAACAAATCTGTAGTGTGAAGTCTCAAAGTGCTTTTTATTTATCTTTAGAAACTCAGTGTTAACAAACACCTGCTCTAAATTTTGTTTGTTGTGATAGCAACTGCTGCTATCATGGGAAACATTAAAAAAATAATTTCACTCGAAGAGCTTCTTTATGTGAGAAAGCACATATTTTCTCCAGCAATTTTTGCTAAAATATGCAAAATACCATAGCAATCTTAATGATTATATCCCTACTTAAAGTGTTAGCATAAAAAATAACTTTGCATGTTTCTGTTTGCAGAAAAACAAACTGTTTTCCCTTTTCCTCCTTTGTTTTTTGTTTGGTTGGTTTGGGTTTTGTTTTTTTTTTTTTTTTACAGAAGAAACTGATAACAGCTATAGAAGTGTGGTATCATTATCCTTTCATATGATAATTTTAGGGGATGTTACGAACTATTGGTAGGAAAAATGCCATTGCTAATGGGTCATGTACCTACAACTACAAAATTACAGAGCAAATGGATTCTTCTTTTCAGTTTCTCTAAGCAAAACACTGAAACAGTTCTGTTGTGCACAGAGTAAATAATAAGCTTCAAGTAACTGGCATTTACTAGTATGTCATAGAATCATTTTTACAGTCATAGTTGAAATTGCATTTGCTAAATTACTTTCATGAAGCAAGCTTTTCCTTCTGATAGATTCCCTACTCTTCAAAGTATAATTCATCTTCCTGTAAAAGCACTGATCCTAATCTTTAGTCTGCATTAAGATGATTAGATATTCCAGTTTTAATTATAAAGTCCTTTATCTTAATGCTCTGTAGAAATGCCCATTTGACCCCATTCCACTTTTGTTTCATTTGCTCTGTGACACATGATCACCATGTAAAAGGAATGGCACATGGGCAAAGGGCTCTGCTCAGAGGTGACTTACATGCTGCCTGCTGCCAGATATAATGTAGATTGCACTAAAAAAAAATCAATATATTTCTGCTTTGTAAATTATATTGCATGATTATTTTTGAAGCAGGTTATTCATTGTACCACAGAGCAGGTTTTTTGGCACCAGGACCTTCAAACTAATTACAGAAATGGAGAAAGAATATACTGCAGAGTTGGTCCTGCCCAGAAGAGGTGTCATAATCCTTGTTGGAAATGTTAGTGAAAAATGATCAAAAGGAGAGGAAGATAAATAGGACAATCTGCTTTCCTCTAAGAGGCACTGTGTTTTATCTGATAAAAAGCATAAGACCAAAGGGCAGGAGGAGGCCATTTTTTTTATCAGTAGGCTATGCTGTGAAAAACAAAACTTGAAGCACAAGCACACAGAGTTGCACCAACAGCAGTGAAGAGACATGGCACACGAGGATGGCAGATGCTATGCTTTCTTCACAGTCTTGAAGTGTCTTGAAGTCTGCTTTGTCATTATTTCTTTCCTAGGATTTTGTGAGCTATTGCTTCAGTTGGATATTTTCTCTTATTACTCCCAGGATCATCTTGGGAATCACAGTTCGCATCCTTGTTCACTGCCAGAGTGTGTGCTAGCTCTTTCACTTGGCACTTTCAGGCACTGTCTTCGCATCCTCTGGTTAGTGTTTCTGCTGGCACTTGAGATACCTTCTAGTGATGGCTCTTCTTAGCTGGTAATGTTGAGATACTGAGGTTGGTTAACTTAGGGGCAGAAGAAATAGCTTCAGTGATCTATTTCAAGCTTTACTAAGGACCTTGCTTGTCCCAGCTGTGGTAGCTCATGATTCACTGAGGCAGGCAGCTGGCACCAATCCTAGGGTCAGCACTGAGCCCTTCGGTGTGAAGAAGATAACTCGATATGCTGCACCCTGGAATGTGGGCTGCAGCCAGCACAGGAGTATCCGGAGGGGAAGGAGGGGTTGTGATTACAGAGATAATAGGGGTAAGAATGATTGGCAGCTGAAGAAAGTTGTTCTTTTGGCTTACTGTTTACATGGTTGGTCTAAACTGGGGGACATCTTTGTAAACAAACAAAAAAGTCAGGGCTCTAGATCATGACAAGAAGTAATTTTGTTGTTGTAACTTCTTGTTTGAAGAAATACCTTCATGGGTAAAGCTTTTTGTTTGAAGCAGATCGGCTTCACAGCAAGGATTTGCATTTATTCTTGGATGAAAATGATTGTGTGTCCAAGGCCTAATTGTCATTCTGGAGTGATGAATGACACATACTCTGAAATTTCTGGGCTATTTGAGTTGATATATCTAATGCCTGAAAGCCCAAGTTAGTTTTGCAACTCTGTAGTGCTGTAGTAGTTGGGGGAGAATCAATAAAAGGCCTTGAGAAGTGTTGTGTTGGAGTCATGCTTACGTGGCTGTGGTGTAGAAGGGTTACCATCACTGCACAGTATCTCACATGAGTGAGCAGTGTCTCAGAGAGCACAGCGCTAACCACTGCTAGCTTCTGCCTTTTTATTACCACCCACTGTGCTAGTGTGTTATTGATTAATGCTGTTGAAAGCCATTGCTGCTGGTGTCTTGTGTTCTTACTGAGGAACATTTAACATATCAGCCACATCTAACTGAATAGCCAGAGGAATGAGTGAAATATTGTTCATAAGCATTTCCTTCCTTTATAGTCATTGAGAAAAGTATGTATGTCACTGAATATTGAAACCATCCTGAAGGCATCACATTTCCAAATATGATGCTATTTTTTTATATTTTAGTCAACTTCTGTTAGATATGTTGCTGCTACTAATAGTCTGGAGACTCACATGCTTCTTTTATTGTAAGGACTAAAAGTATTCTGTACATATAGTTAAGCATTACCATGTCTCAGAATGATTGGTAAATATTATTCTCATTGTTTACTAAATCTGTAAGTTGAATCACATAGACATTCACTGGAATAGCAGAATTTCTTTTGAAGTCGGTGGTGGAACTGTAAATAGGAGTTAGCTAATTTTAAATGTTTTTATTACAATGATGCCAGAAGGCATCAGTCAGTATTAGGGCCTCTTTATGCTAAACCCTCTACACATGCACATGAAGAGAGACAAGAAGATTTTCCTACAAGTACTTTGAATAGTGAATAGCCAAGAGAAAGTGTAGAAGGAAGAAGGTGTTAAGGTCTCCATTTGGATGCCCTTAATAGCCTGCTTTAACTTTTGCTCAGCGTGGAAGTGGTCAGACAGACTAGATGATCATTATAGCTCACTTCCAACTGAATATAGTCTATTTTGGTTTTTTCTATGGTATTTTACAGCCAGAATGCGAAGAAAAGTAATTTGCCTAATGCTTCTGTGTGCCAATAGTGGGAAAAAATTAGATTTCTGAACTATGTTCCAGACAATTTTTAATAGTTTATTTTACTAAGCCCTTTTGGTCTTTGAGGAAGGTTCTCCTGCTTCCCCCTTAATGTGATTGATAGAGACCATGTATGATCATTCCCCATCTTTCCCCATCTTTCTCCTTCTCCTTTCCAGAGACTCCAGTACTTTGCTAAACACATTCTTTCTCTTTCAGCCTCAGGAAAAAAAGTTCCAGAGTGGGGTATGGACCATAGTACGCTACATGTGACATAAAGAACGCTACATGTGACATAAAGAACTATTATCATCTGCCTCACTTGCTTGTCTGTCTTAAAAAAAAAAAAGGCATCTGAAAGAAATCATTAAAATTGAGATAATATTCATTTCCTTTGCTGGTGATACTGGCATAACATTTTAGGGTGTTTATATATCTTTCAAAAAATGGTTTGTGATTCTTTTATGTCAGATAAGCAATGAGGCTGGTGCGATTCCTAGGCAAAACAGGCCCCTTCAAATTGAATCACAGTATCAAGATAAGACTGTCATTGTGCAAGTCTCTGCTACCCTGAAGCTAATGTACAATCTGTTTTTGCAAGTGCTTTCATATTTTTGTTATTTATTATGAATATATACAGCACGTAAGTGTTTTTAGTATTGGCTGACTCTGGTATTTTGTAGTCACGATTGTGGTATTTACACAGGAGATGATCTGTTCTGCACATGGAAAAGGGGCTGTTATGGAGGAAATAATTTTAAAAAAGTGTTGCTATTTTTTGGCAAGAGGGTGTTATGATTATTTCTCAAAGAATATACCCAGTGTTCATTATGTTCATGTACAAACTCATGGTGATTCGAATGTGATTTCAAGTCTGTGCCTAGGGAGCATTATCATTGTGTTAGAAATGCAAGTATGCTATTAATTTTTAAAGTTCTTACATGTATATAATCTCATCTATTTCTTTTTTAGCAGATGTATAATATTGCTTCCCAATTTTACCTTAAGAGCTCTGATTACTTAGATTAAATGAGGAATGTCACTTGAATAGCAACTTTTGTAAATAATGGAGATGTTTTTATAAAACTTTGTCCTATTAATTTTATGGTAATATCCAAAATGCATTTTGTGTGATAAAACAGCACATTGCCATTGGTTAAGAAAATTCCTTTCAAAGAACTTGCCTGGCAGTGATTTTAGAACACATTTCAAGACTTTCTGAAAATCTTGAAATACAAACGTGACATTATTGTGTTATAAAAATATGTTTGGTGAGGGACACATAATTACTTTCAGTTTCCAGATGAAGCAGAGATGGTAACTTATCTCCAGTCACTGGTAGAAAAAAATTTCACATGCTTACAGACTGCAGGCTTTTTTTTTTCTTCTCCTGCTGCACCACTGTTGTACAGAGAGGTTATTTTTACAGAAGTCATGATGTCCAGGATATATATATCTATCTGAAAGTTGTGTCAAGGTAGGTAAGACTCCCGAAACATGCATCTCTCACTTCTGAGGGATATGATCTTTCCAGGCAAATGCTCAGCTTTAGAAACTGTACCTTACAGCACCATGTGTGTATATATTGGAACACAAAATGCCAAGTATAATGCCAGGTTTTCTGAAGCAGGTCTGTTTTTTAGTTAAAGTATTGTTGTGCTAAATTAGTGATTGATCAGTAATGTTTCAACTGAACAAAGCCTCAACTGGTGATTAATCAGTAATGTTTCAGCTGAACAAAGTCTCAGCTCAGAAGGGTACAGTTGCTGCTCTGGGTTTAGACATTGTTCAGCAAGGGGCCTCAGTGCAGTGCAAGGATTCCAAAGGCAACTGCTTGAAGAGAAAAATAAAAAGAATGCGAAGAAAGCTGGCAACAAGTTTATAAGAGCCAGTGCTCTTATAAACAGATTTTGAACAGTGCTAGTGTATTGAATATAGGGGGTGAATGGGTTATAGCCATGGTGTATTGCTTCATATTGGGTATTTTTTTTTCATGTGGGTCTTTAGCATTTTTTTTATTCCACATGGTTACTAAGGAATGCAAAGCAAGTTGTCACTAGATGCAAGCAAGATATAAGTGCTCTAGAGCAGTTGAGAACAACATGGATACAGCATCTTGGGTGTCAGGATGACAGTATACTGGCGGAGGATCTGAAAGGGACAGAGGCTTCTGATTCCTGCTGAGTTTTGGCAGGGTCCAGGTCAGCTGTGATGTCCAGAGAGAAGAAAGTGTTGTCTTCAACACAGGACTGTGTCTCTGTAGCACCTCAAATTGGGGGGGGGGGGGGGNGGGGGGGGGGGGTCACTACTTATGATGGATTGAAGGGGAAGAGCATTTTGAGATTGTGCAAAACTTACCATAGGATGTTTAAGGAATGAACCACAAGCAGGGAAAGGGAGTGATAGAAGTTGTTTGAGGAAAAACATCTTGGGAAAATGGCAAAAGTGGCTTTTCTGGCTGTGCCCCCAACTGGATCATCTGAGGCTATCCTGTCTTCTCATTAAACTTCCATTTTTTATTTTCTGAGTGCAGGACTCTTTTCTTTGTTCATGTAATTCTGAGAGGCCAGCAACTGGAGTGGGACCATGGGATCACAGGGGCCCCTGCTGTATTGTTAGTACTGGACTGGGTGGGAGAGAGTGTTATGGCTCCTGAATTGGTGATCAGTGTGGATTTGCAAAGTAGTTGAAGTGACCTGGGAGTCAACTGTGCACTTGTCTCTTCAAGTGCGACAACTGGCAGATACAGAGTAGTGGGAATCCAGACCGTTTGTGTCTGGAATGCTTAGCACTCATTTTCTATATATTTCTGTAAAACAGACCTCTGTTCTGCATCCAGTTCACTTGCTGTAGTTATTTACTCAAGAAATCTCAGGATTGAGAATGTCTGTATTGCACTCAGTTAGGCAGACAGGCATGTGAATTGTAACTAGGCAGTCTGGATGAGAAGAGGAAGCACTGACTGCTTTCTTCCCCAGGCTCCTGAGGAAAACCCCCTTTATAAAGGGTTGTATGAAATATGTGCTACCTATTGTCATGTCTTGCATATAAAAAGTCTTCACAGTGTACTTCGAAGATTTTTTCAGGGCTTTGTCACACCAAACCTCACCTTTTCCACTCAATTAATTACTGCCAAGGACAGTCTCTAGCAAGAACCAGTAATGCACAGATATCTTTGCATACACAAAATGTGGCAAAGCATATAGGCAGATATGTATGCTTGTATGTAATACAAGTTTCAATATATGTTAAGGCTTCATGGTGAGATATGAACAGTCCCTTTTCAAGTGTGAGGCAGCATTTTGCCTTAGTGTGGACTAATGTTTTTTTTAACATCTAGTGAAGGCTGAGGAGTGGCCCTTATTAACAGGTGCTGCTTGCAGAAGGGAGAGAGATGCCTGCACCTGGCCTCAACAGGCATACTGGATGTTTGAGGAAGTGAAAGCAATGAAGATTTGACAGGAGGGGGTATTGATGTTGTCTCCTGAATAAATTAAGATTCAGTAACTGTCTTGGGGGGGGAGGGGGCCAGGAATCAAGGTGGAAGTGGGAAGGACAAAACAAAAGAGGTTGTAGAGGTGAGAATTAATCCAAACAGATGCTAATGCAGGGAGGAAGTACTTGCTCCCTGGCTGAGATCTTCCTTAAATTTGCTTTCATAGGATATGATGGACTTGGATAAGGACTGAGTTTTGAGCTCCATGGTCAAGGGGCGCTGGCTTGACATAATAGACTATAGGAAGCTCTCTGCATGCGATCTAAGGTAGGAAATACAAACATAGTCATCTTTATTTCTGTTCAGCCATTTTGCTAACTTCTGTTTCTATCCAGTAGTTTAAAGTGAGAAATATACTGCCCTATGCACAATTTCCTACAAGCAGATGGGTCCTGCCAGGGGGTGGGGTGGATATTAGGAGCTGTGAAAACTTAAGTGGGATGATTGGACTCTGCAGGAATCCAGCACTCTCTCTCACTCCTTCCTCTCCACCAAGCTCAAAAAATCAATGCACAAAAGCTGTGTGAAAATCAACCAATTCAAAACAAAACTTGATTTGTGTCATTGTAATTATTTGAATGCTAAGCAACACCTACAGTGAAGCAAACTCCGTGGTAGTTGAGCTGTTATGTCCTTTCAGAAACATTTAATAGAGGATCATTAAAAAAAAAGGAAAAAAGTCTTTGCTAACAAGTCTAGTCTAGAAACTTTCCACAGCAGCTTTCAATGATGGTTTCAGAGTAATTTATGTTGACAAATTCAAATATCAGCAGAAACTGTTACTGCCATAGGTATAAAGTTACTCAGTATGATATCACAATGATATCACTGTGATACCATAGGGAAAAGCCACATGGGAACCTCTGTTATACTTGTGTGAGCAGGTGTGCAGAGCAAAAAAAAACCACTGAACATCGAAGACGTGATTCTGTTGGAGGTATTAACCCATCTCATGTCATCGAAGTATGGTATGACAACCTGAGAAACAGTGCCAGAAACCTGGACTTGCTATCATGGAAATGTTTAAGATTGGTCAAATCTTACTTGGCTGTACTTTTTGTTACCTGATAGAAAATAGAGTTAATATGATGTATCCTGTAGCTGTAGATAACAAAGTTCACATTTGTATTTGTACTTTGATGTAATATGTCAGACTAGAAAAGGTATTCACAGTGACTGTAGAGATTCTGCTCCCCAAAAAATTAGTGAAAGGGACCAGAAGTATTCCTGCAGGCAGCTGATCTGACTGCCATAAGTTGACATGCCAAATTTTTCTTGTACTCATTGTTTCCTTTACTTTATAGAAAATGTTATGTTTTGATGTGACTGCAGGAGAGAGAAAAGGATACACAGAGAGCCTAAAATGACAGCAGTGTTGCACAGTATTGAAGGATATATTCCAAACCTGATACACTACTGCAAAAGCTCTGATTTCTCTCAGCATTCCTAAAAGTGTAATTTTCTATGGCTGATACTGCCCAGCTATGTCTGCTGCTCGATTCCATTTTCTTTAGAAAAATGTTTCATGCTCTGCCCCTTACTTCCAGGCTCTCTGTAGCTGACTAAAAGGGCAGACAGCTTCCTAAAATAGATAGCCTGATTCAACCACAAATTGACTGGTCTTTGACTAGATAGAATTTTATGTGGTGAAGAAGGTCAGATGATTATAATTGTCCTGCTTGGCTTCAGATCATTGAATTTACTTGGGTACTAAGTCTCTCCATTCAGCATGATTCAAGAGAGTAAAATCCAGAGCACTATAAAATAGGAATTGGCCATTCAACTAAATGGAGAATGGTTGAGTAGAGACATATGGCAGAGTCATTTTTTTTTCAGGCTGTTGATAATCTCAAAGAACATGTAGTAACAGAACAAATCAGCATGTTGGTGGAGGTTCCCCCGCCACCCACAGCACCTGATATTTTGGGGCATATAAACAGGAGTGAGTTCCAATAACACATCCCTCTCAATCTGAGTAATTTTTACTGAAATCCAAGATGACTACTGTCAAAAGATGTAGGGGGGCATAGTCTTCTTTCTGGTTTAAAATAATTATATACTGCAGGAGAAGGCAAATCACTTAAGGACTTGTCTTGGAAGAAGTAACATAGTGGAACTGTGAATGTGTGTCAGTTTCCTGACATAGTTCAAATGTTAAATGACAGATAACCTACTATCACCCGAACTAGTTGGGAAAGCTTTATTGTATGATATTGTCAATGAAATTCTGCCTCTTGAAAATTGAATTAAAACATTTCTTTCACAGCCACGTTGAAGGTTGCTGTTCAGATATTTTCTTTTGCACTTACATGACTCTACAAATGTATAAGTTATGTAGAGCAAATGTAGCAGTGAAGATTTGGTGCATAAAATCCTGATGGAAAGTTTCTTCGAGTCTAGGAGTATATTTTTTGATTTCTGGAATTAAGTGCCCAAGAGCAGTTTATAAGCATAAGGCAAAAGTCTAGCCCCACTGAAGTGTTACCAGGTACTTCCTCTGTAGTGAACAGAATCCTTTTAAGATGATGACTGCTGAGATATATTCAGTGGTCTCTGTCTTTCTCAAACAGAGAGGGGAAAATGAAATGTCATCTTTTCACTATGCAAATTTTGCAGGCAGTTGACTGTGTTTAATGAACTGTTACAGCATATGCAGATGAACACTTCCCACCCGCTCTCCACAGATCTGGCACACGTTAATCACTTGTCCTGTATTTCTCTGCTATATAATGTCTCCCTCTGCTCATAGAAACAGTCCTCAAAGCTGAAACAAAGATCCCCAAAGGTTTCAGTTTGCCAAAGGTTAATTCTGTCTCCTCCTGTCAGGTCAGGACATGAGAGACTGACTGGTGGTGTCTTCTCAGCTTTAAAGAAAGCCAAAGGCTAGGTGACAAGCAATAAAGTCTGCTGCCCTTATGGTCCTACGGTAAGGACCAACTAAGACCATTATTTCTTTTTGTGTAGGCTTTCACCCTTAGAGCCACAGAACTCACCATGGAGCTTTGAACTCCATCTAACCACAGTGACTGTGGCAGGGTCATACTGGAATTAGGGTAGTCCTACAGAACCAGTGCAGGTAAAAGGAAGCTTTCAGTGAAGTTCAGCTCGTTGCAGAGAAGACCCATCCATCAGTAAGGTGCCTCTTGAGGTCAGTTATACATAACCACAGCCTTTTGTAGATCTCCTTTTTGCCTCTCTCATGTTAAGCATAGCACTTCCATTCCTTCCTTTTCTCTTTTTATTAATATAAGATTATGACTATACTTGTTTGTTCACAAATATTTATTATCCAGAGCCTGTAGATAACTGCATGGTAGCTTCCTGTCTCTTAGCATAAGTAGTACTAGTGCTTTGGAGTATGAGCAAGAAACTTTGTGATCAAGTCAATGGCTACAGTGCTGGGGGTCAAATGTTTATACTGGGGACTATTTTTCTCCATTTATACTACTAGTCCCATCTTCACTGCAGGACTGGTATTTGAACAGGTTTTTTTAAAAACGTTCTGACTATTGTACCATTACTTGGAAACAAATGGTGGACCTGAGCTGTCTCACAACTTTTATGTCTCGCACCTGGAGAAATTGTTCATTTTTATTTATTCAGTCTGTAAAAATGAAAATATCCTGGACCAGCAGACACTATTGCAAGTCTAGTTCTCATAGACCTGCCAAATTTCATAGTCAGCACCTTTGCAGATGAAGCTACTCAAAGCCCAGATTTCCTGGGAAGCTCTTCCCTTTCTTGAACCAGTCTTAGGATTTACCTGGTGAATTGGATATGAGACCTGATTTAGTTGTAAAGAAATCATCTACTCTTGTGCTAGGTTGGGCTTCAGTTAGTTCAGCTTCACAAACTTCTGCCTGATCATTCTAGGCCAGTTCAAAATCAAGTAGAAACACATGACAAGGCTTAAGAAAGAGATTAACTCCTAGGTTGGTATAGGATTTCACACCTAGTTTCTAGTGTCTTTTGTGCCTAAGAACAACTTGTCTTTCTCTTGCCCCCAGCCCCTTTAGTTTTTACCAGCAGAACAGTGCAAGTAGATACCAAAATACTTTGCAAGGTAAGTAGTATATAACATACTGCAGAAGTGGTGTAAGAAATACATGAGATCAATGCAGCATCCCTTTACTCTACTGTGAAGCAGCTTTGGCTCAGCCTGACTCGAAGTTCTTTAACAGTATCTGGCCACCTTTCCCCCCGTAAGCCTGTGAAGACCTCTGTCTTCTGCACTCTACTGGAGGTTTTGAATCTCAGCATTGTCTTTCTGCATCCTGTAAACAAGGCAGAGAGACAGCTGTAGAAAATCAAAAGCAGCAATTCCTGCAGTCAAGATGGTTTTTTTAGCCTTTTCTCCCAGTCCTTGCAAAACTCTGTGGTATTTGGTGATCCAACAAGTCGGACATCATATAGCCCCTGCACAGGAAATAAAATGTTAGTGTATTCTTATCAGGGCTGAAGGACATCAAAACACTGGAGAAGAAATTGAAAAAAATGAAAGTATCATTCACCAACAAAATGTATCAAGCTACCTGAGTTGCTTAACCTTCAATTTCAAACTTTCAAGTTTTCAGAGCTTTTGTAGCATCTTTATCTTGCCTGCTGTGCTAGGTGAAATTAGAATAGTTAGGCATTTTTATAGCTATTTGCTTCTCCAGCTGCAACATAAGTCAGTTTATATTTTTAATACATTTAAAATACTATAGCCATCTGTTCTTTCATCAGCAGTGGCTTTAAAGAAATACCACTAGAGGGCAAGATGACAGCTATAAGCCATTTGAATTTTGGGACATCAGTGCAGATGTTGAGGTTGATGAGAAATTATTGACTACAGTGGTGCTAAAATAAACCCTAAAAATCCATTCTCTTCCACAAATTCTTAAAAACTCTAAATATGGAAAAGAAGGTATTTCATTTAAGACAACATGCTACAAATAGCTGTTAAATGTAATTAACAAAAATTATATATATTGTTGATCAGTTTTATAACACAAGAAGATAGAAGTATCGCATCACATGTCCTTCTGAAATTGCCTGTAGTTCCCCAATAGAAATAAACAGCATATCTTACCAATTTTGTGATAGTTAAATAAGATATTTCAACATGTATACTTTTATATACACACATCTGTCCATGCATACATATACATTAACAGTATAGATGGAGTGCTGAACAAACATGGAAAAGCTGATTTTGATTCACAATACTGTTTTATTGTTCCTTAGAGCTTCAAAAAATGTTTTAAAAGTACCTAATGCAGTCCTACAGCCAGAGGCTTTGAGCTTGTCAGATGCCATAAACAAAGCCACAGCAGTCCTGGTCAGTGCTTGAATAAGAGGCCTCAGAGGCAAGTAAAAAGTCTGTGGGATGCATATGTTTTTTGCTTTTAATCCTGCTGCTATTTCAGTCTCCCACAGAAGTTCTTGTATTTCAGTTTGTTCTCTTTGTGAAAGCTTTGTTTCCTTTTCTCCTAATATTTTTAAAAGAAAATTGTATACAAACAGTGGGAAAAATCCTAAATTACTAGCTCATTTTTTATTCTAAATACTACTTGCATAAGGCTTCAAAGGAAATAAGCAGTGTTTGAAATAAAGTCTTTAGCATTTGGTTTATTGTTTAAAGGATGCTGTGGGTAACATTTCAATTACTGAGTTACTGTGGCTTCAATCTGGAGCCATTTCCCTTTAATTTTGTTCCACAAGTACACATAGCTGTGATAGCACTTTTTTGTTGCACTTATACTGTATTCTTTGTTTTACAACTCCCTGAGCAGACTTCATGAGGCGTACAAGCACATTGATATATAAAGGGGTTTCCTCCTGCTGGAACTGGGCATTAAGCCTTGGGAAAAAAAATGAATTTCAACACAAGTTTTGGAGGCTTCCTCCTGAAACTTTGGGTTTGTCTTGAATGACAGAGCAGGCCTGTAACTCATTCCTGTCCATACACCAACACCCTTTAAATCCCCAGCCTGGTGCGTCAGGTCCAAAAGCAGTAGACTTTTGTGTCTCATAGGTCCTTGGGGGCAGACCCTGTTGACTACAAATCCAGCTGAGAGGGCTGTTCTTCCTCTGCACAGCTCAGGTCTCAGAGGTGCTCCAGGACTGAGGCTTGAGAGCCAGCCAGCTCCTGCACAGCACAGACATAGCAACACCACCTCCTAGGGAGGTTACATGAGGACCCTTTGGTATTGAAGTGACACCCAGGGCTTGGGAAAACATAACGATGGGCTGTTGAAGTAGGGGTGAAAAGTGAGACACTTCCTTTTAGGGTAAGGGGAGCTGTGCAGATGTTATTCCATTTGTCTTTTCTCTTGCAGTCAGTCCCTGAGCTAATCCAAATGTTGGTAACAGTGGAGCCATCAGAGGCACAGGCAGGAGATGCAAAGGGAACCATCATGCTTGTGATTGAAGAGGGAGAAAGGGGATCCCACTCAAGAGACTGCTGTTTGTGAAATCCTGAGAGATCCTCAGTTACTGATAGAATCCTGCATGTGGTGACTGCAGTGTCATGTGGGGTAATACTGGCCTTGGGGACCAGGTTTCACAAGCTAGCACACACCCCAGAGGAGCCCATTGATTTTGGTAGGCTCCTGTAGGACCGAGTCATTTATTTGATAGATGCACAGCTAGTATGTTTCTAAGGCACTGTATCTGTAATAGACAGGGTGTGGTACAATTATATGGCTTGACTCTGGAGCAGGTGAAATTTCCCAAGTTATGTGGGGAAAAGTGTTTCTTTAGTTTCTGTGATTTGAAGTATTCTGAATAAAAGTTTGCATCACCACTGTCAATCATGCATATTCCAATAGCTGTGTGCCCAGTACAGTAGGTGGCTACATGGGATAGTACTATCTGGTGACCTTTATAGCTAGTTGGATAAAGTACAGCTAGTTGCATTTTTCAAAAGAAGTTAAAGACCAATACCTATACAGAGACACATGCACACACATATTCTTTAAGATTTTTTCAGTGACTATTTTATTATTTTATTTTGGAAGTAATAATTAATTCTCTTTTAGGTCCATTTTCTCCATTTAGCCCATATCTGATGATCTACCTGCTGCTAAATAATGCTAATCACTGAAGTTCCTGACAACAGTGCACTGGGGGAGGTGTGCTCAGGACAGCAGTCTGAGAAGAAACAGGGATAATGAGACTCACAGGACACTTAGTTGCATTTCCAAACATAAGATATTGAGGTTGAGAGAAAATTTTTGGTCTGGGTTTTCATATTTCATAGAAAAATCAAATAAAGCATGAAAAACAGACCTTGGAAAATTAACCAAAGCCCTAATTTTCTGCAAAGACTGCTTCAGTAGAAATATTTTCATCGAACTCTTAAAAGCATAAACCCCCTGCTGATTCAATATAGTGCTCTGCTCTGAATTGGAGAAACGAGTATAAATTTTTACACATTTGCATATATACTAAAGACACAAGTCAGGTTCCAGGAGAAGTTTGTCTTTATGCAAGATGTCAGTCCCTGGAACTCCACTGAAAGCTCTTACTCCCAGACAATGCCTGAGAGATCTGCTTTCAGCTCTTAATTTTCCTTTTGCCTCGTCTGTTAGTTAATAAAAAGCTATTTGGACTTTATTACCAAGATACTCCTGTCAATATTAAACTATAATTGATCCTCAAATTCACCATTTACAGTGGCAACAAAGTAAAGTGTACATTACCTTTTTGTAACACTTGCTTCAATTGAGCAGTGGTTTGCATGAAACATTTTCTTATGCTAATGGTATTCTTGCAATTCCTTTCATAATATAAACCAGTTAATTATCAATCGTGACAATCCTGCTATGGGTTTGGATAGAGTATTTTGTCCTCTGTTCATTAACTCTGTTGTCAAACAGCAAACTAAAACAATGACCGGTCTCTCTTCGTTACTGTTGCTTTGGAAGCTAGGTACATGTCATAAAATACTATTCTTATTAAAAAAAAAAAAAAGAAAGAAGAAGGTCAAGAGAGTCTCTGGGGGTTTTTTTCTATCTTTCTTTCTTCCTTTATTTCTCTATTATTATTAATATGCTATGTCCAAGAGCTTTATTTCAAATGGGTAGGCTACAGCTTATGAAAACATTAACTCATAATTCAATTTAGATCAGGCATTTATCAGCAGAAACTTATAGTCAGAGAGGAAGGATGGTGTAATGCGTAATGAAGTCTTGTTCCAAGTTCTTTACCAGTCTTCCTCAGTGACCTTAGCAAATCTCTGTGTAAATACTGTTACTCTTTTTTCCTGTGTCTGGTTTAGAGAAGTATTTTGAGTAAAGACTATCACTGTACAGGAGAATGACTTCACAGTGCTGCTGTCCTGACGGTATTCTTCATATGCTTCATGTTGCATTTGAGTCATTAATGGGTCTCTGGAGTTCTTCACAACATAACTAGTGTAGAAGGGTTTGCTGTTACTTAAGGTCTTGCAAGTAAGAAAGTAGAAAGCCTGGAAAAATCTTTCAGATTCCATGATAATACAGTCTCCAGTATAAAATCTTAATGCAGCATATTTGTGATTATTTAATTGTAGATTTAAAATGGCATTTTCATTTGTTTTAAGATGTATATGTCTAATTCATGAGACTGAGAAGGAACTTGCATGGATATCAAGTCCATGTAATTTTTAAAAATAGTTATGTAACAGAAATTTTAAAACAGGTACCCATGACTTACCCTTTAAATACACTGTTAGAAACACATCTTTATCTAACATCCAGTAATTGCCTCATCACCTCCAAAAAACTGCTGGGGTGCTTTGTCTTCTGTAGCACACTCAGATGTACTGAGTTATTTTTACGTTGGAAGGCAATGGGGAGTCTGATTTTAGTACTACCTGTTCACCATGGTACAAGATTTCTGGCATTAATCTGAAAAAGACTGTTTTATTTTTGTCACGGGTTGAAATGCTTTTGAAAGTTACCAAGCTGTCAACTCTGGAGACTGGCATCCTGTTTTTATCTGTTGGATGCGCACAACACTGGCAGTGACTGCTCAAGCTGCCCTGCATTGTTCTAAGGCCATCTACTCCAGGCAGATGACAAAGGTCCACCTGTAAAAAGGAGAGAGACAATATTCATGACTTCATACTCAAAAGCAGTAACAATTCTGCAATGCTTCTAAATAGTAAAATCTGCTACTAGAATGATGTTCAAATCACCACTTTTATTTTCATCTGTCTTGACTGGTACTGGCTGATGATAACTAACTCCACTAAAATAAAATATTTTCTTCTTAATCTTAGTATAGTCAATGCAGAGAGGTAATTTCTGCCAAAGTAAAATTCAGAGCAGGACCATAAATTTAAGAGCTGCAAATCTTTCCTATCACTCCACACTCCCTATCAAATTGCCAAAGATTGAGTATCCCAACAACAAACTTCCAACTCATCCCACCAGTCTCCCTACAAGCCCTGGAAGTGATTACTCTTTAGCATTCTCCTAAACTACCTGAAAGGAGACTTCAGTGAGGTGGGAGTTGGTGTATTTTCCCAAGAAACAGTTGTTAGAACAAGAGGAAATGGCCTCAAATTGGGCCAGGGGAGGTTTAGATTAGATATTATGAATAAAATCTTCACTGGAAGGGTTGTCAAGCACTGGAACAGGTTGCCCAGGGAAGCAGTTGAGTCACCATCCCTCAGGGTATTTAAAATCATGGAACAGTTTTATTTGGAAGGAACCTTTAAAGGCCCAATCTCCCTGCTATGAGCAGCACATCTTCAACCAGATCAGGTTGCTCACAGCCCTGTCCAATTTGACTTTGAATGTTTCCAGGGATGGAGTATCTACCTCCTCTCTGGGCAACCTGTGCTGGTGTTTGACCACCCTTGTTGTGAAACATCTTCCTTATATATAGTCTAAATCAAGCCTCTTTTAGTTTAAAACTGCCAAAGGTTGTTCCCATCTCTGTTGTAGGCCCACTTCAATATTGGCAGGGTACCACAAGATCTCCCCAGGGCCTCCTCTTCTCCAGACTGAACAATCCCAAGTCTCTCAGCCTCTCCTTATAGGAGAGGTGCTCCATCCCTCTGATCATCTTGGTGGCCCTCCTCAGGACTCACTCCAACAGGTCTATGTCCTTGTGACACAGATGTGGTACTTAGGGGCATGGTTTAGTAGGACTTGGAAGTGTTAGGTTAATGGTTGGATTCTCAAAGATCCTAAAGGTCCTTTCCAACTAATTGATTTTATGAATCTATGATTCTAAACCCACAAGGTTCCACTTCTCTACCCAGGAAACATCTGTACAAGAGAAAAGCTATATGAGTAATGTTGGTCTTGAGAATGAACTTTTTTCATTTCCACCTCCCAAAACACTTTAGCAGAGGAATGCCTTGGTACTTTTTTAATATTCTGGAGCAAAGCAGTTGCATTTCTCTGAGTATTGCCCAGGATGCTGATACTACCAAGTCACACATTCTTATAGGATTGATATATTTTATTTTTACCCAGCTATTCTGAATTTGTAATGCAAAAGAGATTAAATTCAAAGCAAACAAAAGTACTCATTTAAAAAAAAAAGCCTAATAAACACTATTGTAAATACTTAATAACAGCCTAGCAACAAATGTTAAAGAAAACCATGAGTTGATCCTAAGCTTGAATCTGGAAATCATCTATCTCATAAGCCATAGACACTAACAGTTGCCTAGTCCATATGATCCATATGATGTAGAATTTGCACACAGTATCTGCAAACAGGTTGCATTAATAAGAGATGATATATTAATTACGGAGTGGGGAACAGTGAATGCATTTCTGTTTAATCTTCTTTGATGATGCCCACAAGGGAGCACAAAGGGACTAATACTAGGGTTTTTACCGAGATTTCTACCTCCTTTGATTACTGATCCTAAACTTACTGAAGACAAAGGTTGATCCTCATAGACTGCTTTTCCTGCTATGGAAATGTTAATGCCCCTGTTACAGTCATCTCATCTCTCAGTGATAAACATGGCTTGTTCATGATGGCTTGTCCAACCTGCTAGCAAGTCGTTACTGCAGTGAGAGGTAAAATGCTCTTCCTACCCTGGCATTTTGTACAATTCATCCTGAAACCATTCTATACAGGGTACCTTATATTTACTGCAAACATGTATCAACACAGGATTAGAGCGGCATCTCATTACTATCGCTCTCTTGATACTAGAGGGTTTGGTAATCAGTTTGGGATGGCTAATTTCCAAACCTTGTCCCTAACCAGTACAGTGATACCACTGCATATGCATACACAAGCTCATACACTGCCCAGCAAACAGCCTGACACACTTCTTTGTTAATTATCCTTAACTTTCTTAAGAATCCCTTTGAATTTGTTACTACAAGATACATGGAACCAAGATTATGAAGCTTTCAGAAGTCTGGATGTTAGATTGAATCACATAACATACAAGCATCAGATGCTCAAGACAACAGCTTAAAGCTGTAAAGATCATAATTACTGTTCCTTTCTCAAGTAAGAGTTCTTTATTCCTGTTTAGTATCTATGTACTCACATATTTCTCAGAAAATATTTTGTTGGTCTTTGAACTACAAACTCCTTATGTCTCCATAGGAACATACATTAAAGGATGAAACTAGATGTTCTTGTGAAAGCTGAAATCTGCAGGATTTGAAAGACTTAGTTCCTAAAAATATGCCTCTTGATCTATTGTGAATCAGCTATCTCAGTTTATCCACTCCCTATTTAATGCACTAATAAAAAAAATTTCCAAATGTACTAGAGACTTCTTCAACAGCACAACAGAGTAGACAGTATTAAGTTATTCTTTTATAAGCATTAGCTACAGAAACTCTTTGAAATTCAGAAAAAAAGTGACCTTGAGCTTCCTATTCCCAGCAAAGGTAATGAACAGCATCCTGGGTATAAGAATATATTCATCTCATCCATGTTTGAGGCCCCTTTTCACTCAATGAGCTTGGCAGAATAGTCAAGGGTTTGTGTATAAATTATCTCATTTTGTTCCTCTTCCAAGGACTAGTACTTGGTGTTCTGGGCCTAAATTCTGGCTTCCTCAGAAGAAAGGTAATTATAAAGTGTTTGAAAAGTATTTAGCACATTATGCTTGTTGTTACAAATGAAAAATGTGCCTGGATACATCTAATCAGGCAAACCGTAGTTATACACAAGTTTTGCGTGATGATGGAGAGGGAGCACTTTAACATGCTGAATGTCAGAAAAAAAGGGGGGAAAAAAGTGTCACTCTAGAATAATTTTTGTCAAACGATAGGGAGTGAAATATGTATCCCAGATTTTCTCTTTTGGCCTGTGTTTGACCAGAAGTCACTGGGTAGTGAAAAATGCTGAGTGACACAGAATTTAAAGGGAAAAGTCCAAATACTGAGGAGAAGAAGAGAAACCTTCCATTCTAGCATGATCTAGAGCTTGTAAAAATGCAATCAGAGCCTCTTTTTCCTGTGGATAAAAAGTTCTTTGAGAAGCATGTACTCTGGTTATATTTTGCCTCTTAATGATGTATCAGGACTACTTCATTGCTCCAGCTGCCTAAAAACATTCTGCCTCCCCAGCACAACATTAAAATCACAGTGCTCTTCCTAAAACAAAAGGCCTAACAGTTTTAGAATGTATTAACTTTTCACATATCTTTTGACTGTTTCTAGCAGAGATGAAAAAAACCCAAAGCCACGTCTGTGGAAAGAGCTGTGATCTCTGTTAAGATCCCTATCCAGAAATTGTGTGCTTACTTAATGCCTGAAGTCAGTAGCTATCTCTCACAACATCATAATCAAGGCCATAGTCAAGACATCATATATCATTTTCTTTGAAAGCTTTCTGCAACAGCATTATACTTTTTGAATTGTAAATAAAGATAAAAGCAAACAATGTGCAAATAAATGAAAAATACTATTATTTTAGGTATCTGATGGAACATATTTTTTTTATTTCCAAGTAGTAAGTAGTGAGGTTCAAATCCCAGTAAGGGGAGAGCAAGAGAACACACAGGACTGAAACCAGACCCTTAGAAATATTCACTTTCTCATGCTGTTGTTTTTGAATGACAACAATATACTTTCCCAACATTTAATGGCTTGCTTTCCTAACTGTAACTCCTACTTCCATCTTTACCTCCTGGAACGTATTTTGAGTCTAACAGGTTGCAACAATATTGCTTCAAATTAAAAGGTTCTGCTTTTAATCTAAAATCTGTCTGAAGAGTTTTATTTGTGGTGATGTATTTTCCTCAGGTTTAATTGCACCACATTTGGTTTGATGTTCTGAAATACGATTCACATCACCTTTGCACAGCCAATGTAAGACAGTTTTATAGTTCATCAGCAATTAGAAACCAGAAGGCCATAGGCCTATATTAACAAGTAAGTGATGCAAGTATGAAGCAATGTTACCATAGCAACTCAGCTTGCACACAGGATGCTGTATTTAACCTTGTGGAGCTCTTAAAAATTCCTCGTTACTGAAATAGGTAAACATTATGTGGTAATGGGGCTGTGCTTTCAATGCTATAGCAGTAGATTTGTCCTAGAAATGTGCAATTGCTTTGGCCCAATATAACTTCTGAGAAACCAATAGTGTATGAGCACTCAAAGAGACATGCCTCATGGGAATCATGACTTGCTTTTATAAATGTAAAGATTGCTTGCTCTTTTTGGAACTGGGAGGGAGCTTATTGCAGTGAGACAGAAGCACCTTAGCAGGAAAATATTCCTAGGAATTACTTTTAGATTTTTACTCAGTTTTCTTCTTGCTAGTCCACACATACACTTCTATCTGCATAGTTACTGTGAGCTTTGTTAGGAAAAAGCAGAAAAACACATATGCTTTTGTGCTTCTCTTGCAGGTTTGAATTTTCAAGCTTCTAAACTAGCTATGTGGATGGTATTAATGAGAAATGTGAATCAATATACCCTCAAGTCAGGTAAAAGTCATGTGAATTAGCTTCCTTAGAGGGTCATGCTGCTAGTAAAAAAAGCTCCAGGCAGCCAATTTTGCAAAAAAATTATATTTCAATAACTTTTGGTGAGAAACATAGGAGTTATAGAGGCATGAGATCATAGGATAAAAATTAATTCCTAGAAGAAACAAACAGTGGCAGGTTTGAATACCGTGTGGGTTACAAGTTCCCCTCAGCAGTCAGGCTAGAATGCTTCACCGTTTGCCCATCTAGCTCAAGACTGGTTAATATAATAAAATACCCAGGACAAGAGGACTGATTTGCTGGAGGACTTCTTACCTAATTACCTTTCAGGGTGCCTAAATCACATATCATTGAGAGTTTCACAAAACCCTCCTGAGCTACTTTATGTGTCTACAACCCCTTGGCACCTCAATTTCCAGCGGCAAGTTGCCTCAAGTTCTGAAATTTCTGTAGAAACAATGGATACTCAACCACCCAATGTTGACCTCATACCTATGCTCTGGAAAGACTTGCAAATGAGGCCTTTCCTGTCTGTATCTCACCTACAGGATAAAGGTGCTGATGTCTTAATATAAAATTATTTTCTGGGCAGAATCACCCATTTGGGACAAGGAAATGTGAAGGTCTGCCAGTCTAAGAGAAATCTTTATGGATGTGTAAATTCCAAAGGAAGATTTAACAGAAAAGCCACACTTAGCCTTTTAAGGAAATTATTAGCAGGTTTACCAATAACTGAGAAAACAATGGTGTTCATAACACACAAAAGAAAAAGAAGAGTCACTATTACAGAACTATGTCACACCTGACATAGTGTGGATTTCAACTATATAACTGAAAGAAATGTAGAGAGAGAGTTGTATTAAATAGATTTTTATTCTACACTCTGCTCTTGCAGTGCTCTTCAGAAGATGTGCTTGTACTATATTGTATTTTAGTAACTTGTCTGAACAGACAGTTTAAAACTCTCCATTATACTTAAATGTGTTTTACATCCATTCACAACCAGAAACTGTTGTGAAAGTAGAAAAGTGCTGAAAAACAATCTGGTAAATAAGTGAGCAAAAATGAACTTGAATATTTTTAAAATTCCTGCCAAGTATCAAAATCAGGTTACGAGACTAGCTGAAAGTATTTTGGCCAGTCCATCAGTTTCCAAGACAGTAACCTGTAAAAGCTGTGGGTTCTTTTAAGAGTCAGGTCCTGTGCCTAGTCAGTTCAGATGCCAGAAGTTCCCCATTGACTTCAGTGGGAAAGAAAGGTAAACCTCTTTCAGAAGGGATAAATGCTGAAAATTTCCATCCTCAAGACAAGTACATTTTGGACCTGCACTTCAGTAAGGTACAATCCTATTATTTGCTGTGCTGGTCCAGTGACAAATTTCTCAGTGGAAGACTGTGGTTAGAGACTCTCTGTCTTGGGGCCAGAGATGCCCATCTGCCAGTCTGACCGCCTTGCTGGGACATGGGCTTCCTGACTAATTCAAAAACCTTAGGCAGAGTGGAGAGACTGTTGAGGCATATCCAGTCCCTGACTGTGACTCATGCTATTCGTGTTACTCATCCATGTGGGCACTAATGAAGTGACTCTGAGGTTCTGGGAACACAGGGGTTGGACTCCAGGTCACAAGTGATGCTTGCCAATACTCCCTTTTGACTGCAGAGGCCTACCCTGGGTCATATGAGTCATGAATTTGAATGCAGATCTTTACTAATACTGTCAGCTTCCTTAAAAATAACATGCTGCTTTCTAAAGGTGGAATGGTGGGAGGAGGGAGACTGTGACAGGGAAACTGCCTGATACCAGTGCTCAAACTTTGGGAGAAAGGCTTTGATCTAGGGTTAAAAAGATGTGCACTCAGTCTCCAGAGGAGTCAATTACAGAGTTTCAGATGCTGTTTGAAATGTTATATGTCATTCACAGTATTGCAGAGACTAGCAAAATGCCTAATCTAATCCCCAGACTGACCCTTGGGTTTTTTCAATAGAATGACTGCATCTCAGACCATGACTTCAGGCTATTTAAAATTATTATTTTGAAAAGTTAAAGCTGCTTGCAAAACACTCTCTGAATTCAAGAAAGGACATATAAGACAACTAGCACTATCTTTTGAAATTCACAGAAACACAGAATGGTTGAGGCTGGAAGAGACCTCAGGAGGTCTGCAGTCCATGCCCCCTGCTCAGGCAGGTTGCTTAGGTCTGTGTCCATTCAGGTTTTGAGTGTCACCAAGCTGGAGACTCCACAAGCTTTCTGGGAAACTTCTTAAAGTATTTGGCCATGTTCACAGGGGAAAAAAAATCGATTTCTCTTGTGTTTAAATGTAATTCCCTATATTTCGGCTTGTGAACATTGCCTGAAGTTGCAGTGCCAAACCAGCTACATACATGCAAACAGAAGCTGCTTTTTGGCAGCCAAAAAGTCTGAAATGAACTTGGCAGCCAGACAATTTGAACTGAACTTTTGCTCAACTGAAAAGACACAGGCACCCCTGATGTTCCTTAGTTAAAACCTTTCTCTCTTTCCAGTCAGATGGGCTCCACTCAGAGCAGGCAGATCCTTCTCCTTAGTGGAGCTGTAACGGATCTCAGTCAGTGTGAAGTGGCCACTCATTCTTGTGGATACTGTGTGGTTCCCCACTAGAACTAAAACAATCTAGGAATATAATGCTTTATTTTTTTAAATATAATTCCAAATTGTCTAATAGATAATGCATACAGATGCTGTAAAACATTTTTGTTGCTAAATCTTAAAACAGTATTGCTCCCTTTTGTTAAAGTCTACAGATTTTTGTCCCTAAAAAAAGCCAAGCCATGCCTAAATGTCTTTCTCCGTAGCAAGGTCATTTAAGGGCAATATACAAAAACTTCTTTATCTGTATAGTATAACTTTGTCAACATCTCTCTAAGTAATTTCACAATAAACTTTGTGGGACAGATTGATTCCTGAGGGAAGCCGGCAGAAGTCAATATAAATAGACTTATATGAGCACATTTTCACCAGAGATTAATTTATCACCCACCTCACAGTTGAGGAGTTTGATCCAATAGTAAGGCATCAGAGAGCGAAAGCAAAAACTTATGATAAGACAAAAGATACTGTCACTGCCTGATAGGACCTATGTTAAAAATGCTAGTGTTCCTTCAGACCCAATTCATTCCCATAATTACACAGTCATTAAAGCAACAGTCTAAAGGGGAAAATACCTTCATGGAAGAGTTCATGTGAACAGTTATTTAATCTGCTTTTTAGAATATCTAAATGAATGGCCTTTTTGCTGAATTTAGGACATTCTATTACCAGATCTTTGTAGTCATTCTACTTAATTACTTCTCTGGCAGGATCGGTTTTGCTCTAGATTTCTATATAAGGCTAGTTAAGAGTGAGAAATTTTATTCTTGCAACTGTAGGAGAGCCATTCTCATAATTCTGTGAGTGGTTTCACACTGTATTCCTCTCACATTATTCAGCACTAAAGAGACAACTATTAATTTCCAGATAGCCTCTTCAGTACTGTGTTCTGAGCGCTGCTGCCTGTCTTATCCTCAGTACCAAACACAGATCATCAACACCCTTGCTGTGCTGCTGCTTATCCAGGTGTGCTCTCATATTCCAAAAGAATATGTTCCTCTCACCCACCTCCCCCACTAAGCACCCTAACAACCCAGTTATAGACACGTTTCTGCACTTTCATTCTCTCAGGAGCCTGATGAATATTCATTCCATGCGAAGTGGAACAGTTTGAACAGAAATAATGGGATGCTTCACCCTTTTTTAAAATAGCTGACCTTTTGTGATCAGCATATTCACCTCCATATGGGAGATACCAGGTCAGATTTCCTCAGGCAGCAAAAGGAATTTAACCCAAACTTCCAACAGTCTTGCTGGGTCAGGTGGGTTTTATGATACAAGCTTGTTCTTTGCTCTATCTTTCTGGTTAGCTTGGCTTAGTTTGAATCTGCATGTAACTCTTAATCCCTTAAATAATACTGGTCATTTATGAAATAAGTATGGCTGCATCTGTGATGCAGCTATACTGATGTATGTGATTTCCTTTTGGTGAAAACCAGGGTGCTCAGAGCTGAGCCCCCAGCCTCGCCTGAGTAGGATGGATACGTACTCAGACTGAGAAATGTGAAAGTGGTCACTCTGCTTGGTCTGAATGCTGACGTTAGGTAACCTGAGATGCTGGATGCTCTGGAAGATGCCTCTCTTTTCTCATGCTGTATGGAGAAACACCTGACTCCTTGGAAAGAAGTCTGGCACTGTTGCCACAACTGTTTTCATTTATAAATACCTACAAGTAGTTTAGCCTGGAATGTTTGTTTGTTCCTTTTACTTTCTTCAACTCTCCTTGCTTGTGTGCTTGTGTGTATAACACTATATATATATGGTGAGGGGAGAAGGAGTTCAGTTTTGGCAGTGGTTTTATGCAAAACCTTTTGATTTCTTTCAGACTACTGATACAACCCAGTCCAGAAAACACAACCTTTACTGGGTGCTATGCTTTAATTTCGGGCTTTAAGAGATTTTGCTTACACAAACTCTTGCAAAGCCTTTTGGTTCTTTGATACCTTGCATTCAAATCCCGAGAAAAACACCACATTTTTCTCTAAGAGATTCCTTTAATTTGGTGAGAAAATAGGTGCTTTGACAAAAAGAGTTTTACAGAAATAAATGTGCAACTTCACAAAAACATTACAACAGACTACCAGGACTAGCAAGTGTTGCTATGGTAAGGAACTTCTGTTACACTCAGCAAACACAAACTCCATGCAGCTTGGGTGAAGTACCAGAGATGTCCGCTGACTTTAGATAGGCACCTTGAATTTTATATTTCAGAGCACCGTTTTTATGAAAAGACCTTTTTGTGAAGTTTTATGCAGTGGGAACCAGCTCCAGCTGGAATTGTCAGTATTCACTACGCCTGCAAATTCATCCACAGCTGTTTCATATTAGATACCCAGAAAATGAGGAAAACATAGCTTGTGGCCACTTTTTGAAAACTGTAGTTTGTGTGACCTTCTCAGCACCATGCCAAACTCAAGGAGAAATGCAGGGACACAGTCCCAGCTATGGATGCCAGTACTCAGATTTGGAATGAAAAAGGCAGGTGTTGGACAGAGCAATATTTTCCTTTGGTTCACCTCTGATTCACACCCTTCATTTGACATAGGACAACACTGACTGCATGCACTGAATGTGCCAGAATTCCTGGAGAATAAATAGGATTTAATCATTGAAATAAAGACTCCATTGTAACATTTATTTTTTATAAAATCAAAATACTCTTTTAAAGCCATAGTAGTCCAGTATCAGCCCATCTTTTTCCTTCTGAGTGCTGGGGTTTCTGGTCAGTATGGGCAAAAGGAGCTGTGGTTACACAACCAAATGTTGGCTTATCAACTGATCTGGTGATATAGTTTGGTTTATAACAGTTCAGGAGATCTGAGAGATGAATCTGGCCAGGGACTAGTTTGTGTAGCCTAAACCTTAGGAAGTGGAGCAATTATATAATGTACTAATTTGAACTTTTCTGGGAGGTGTTACAGTTTAACTTACAGGAGATTTTGATAGAAAAATATTGCCAAGACTCCCTCTAAAGCTTACTCAGGCTCAACAAAAAGAGCAAGTAGATGTTGTTAGACAGTAGGGAGAGATAAGAACTGTGACTGCTACCACCTTCAGTAGTGGTCTCATAGTAACCTGGGGCTAAACTTGATAGTACCAGGGCAGAAGGGATGAGTGTGGGCATTGCCTTGTTTTGCCATACAAATTAAAAAGAATTGGGGCAGAACTTTCAATAGCAAAATGTATCCTTTAGATCCTGTACATAGCATGGAAAACATCCTTGCTCTCACACCACTACTAGAAGGTTCATAAGATGATTTGTGATCCTTCTTTAAGAGTAGTTTTTATTTACCCACACACAAGAGATGACTTCCTTCTATGTTTTTTTCAATGTTGTTTTCTATTGGTGAAGAAGCAGTAGAGAATGACTCCACTACAAAACCTAAAATGTGCAGGAGAAGGTCTAGGTCATGCCTAAAACTTGCTCTTAAAAGAAAACCCCGAAGACTCAATTTGTGAGTTTTAGTGGGCAGCATTCCTTTATTAGGAAGTCGGATGCATGAAAAGTTAGATTCTTCAAAAGCATGTGTGCAGAGTTACAAAAGCCTCTTGTTTTCATTTAGTTACCTAACTAACAATTCAAAATATTACCTAATACTGTTACACCTACTTCCAAAACCGTCCCTCCCATAGTACTACCTTTGCCCCACCCCTGACACGCCTCCCGAATTTTAATCGGAAGTCTTGAAGACCCTGTATCTTTGTCTTGTCTTTGTCTTCCTCATCTCCTTTGGCCCAGTAGCATGCCTTCTGGAATGGTTTCAAGNCAGCATTCCTTTATTAGGAAGTCGGATGCATGAAAAGTTAGATTCTTCAAAAGCATGTGTGCAGAGTTACAAAAGCCTCTTGTTTTCATTTAGTTACCTAACTAACAATTCAAAATATTACCTAATACTGTTACACCTACTTCCAAAACCGTCCCTCCCATAGTACTACCTTTGCCCCACCCCTGACACGCCTCCCGAATTTTAATCGGAAGTCTTGAAGACCCTGTATCTTTGTCTTGTCTTTGTCTTCCTCATCTCCTTTGGCCCAGTAGCATGCCTTCTGGAATGGTTTCAAGGCTTCTGAGTAGTTTTGAGTGGTTATATCAGGTGTTATGGCAGTTTCTCAGTACATTTTTACAGATAGAGAGCTCTTCAGCTCATTGAAATCCCTTGTCTGTTGAAATTCTTAAGAAAGAATTTTAAACAGTATTTTTAAGAATTTTGTACAAAGGTCCTAGCAAGCTAAGGGTGCTAGCAAGCTATACTAAAATTTATTTAATATAGATTTTAAAGTATCATATGCCACCTTTTTTTTGCATGCTCCATGTAGAAACAGACTTACATGGTGCTCCATAGAAATAGGCAATGAGTATTTTCTTAAAAGAAAGGTGTCTAAATACTGAGTTAGCACAGACTTTAATTAGGTAGAAGACAAACTATTTTTACATTGCCTTTTATGTAGCAAATAAATTCTTTTCTTAAATTATTTTCATGGATAATCCCCAGCAGACATTGGGGAAGTGATTTGAAGAAAAAACAGAGCAGGACTAAGCTTTCATCTTCCTTCTGGGAATACCCAAGCAGTACTCATGAGAAATATGGACAAACTGGCAGGGCAAGATATAGTGGGAAACCTAAGTATAAAAGGATATGAAAGGTATAGCAGGAGAGAGACAATTTTTAAGTGGAATACAAAATTATGCAGAAATCATGTGGGTTATATTCTCTCAAAGCTGAAAATTACTCATCCCTTTCAAATGCAAATTATGTAAAGATGTCTTCTATCTGAAAAGGTAAGACTGCTCACTTACTAATGACACATAATATCAAACATATTTTAATTCAGGCTATCTCAAGTCTGCTAGTCAGGAAATTGATCTAGGCAGCAACAAAAGTCATCAGAGATATTTACAGAGGTTTCAAAAATAGGCTATACATTTTTACCAGAAGTCTGTATCCGAGAAGGTGGTAGCTAGAATTAACTTCAATTTCCGTGGCGACAATAATGGCTGAATGAAAGTTTTCCTGTAGTGTGGTAAAGCTGATGCTATGGAGCATCCTTAGAAAGAGTTATCTCTTTTAACCCAGTGCACAAGAGACCTTAGATTTTAAATGAAGTTCCAGTGCAATTTCTTACACTGAAATGTTAAGTGAGGTGGGTTTATTAATGTTAAGTTTGGGGGTTTATTTGCATGTAAAAGAATTAACTTGCACTTGAGGAGGAGGGGGTAAATTGGGGTAACAATCTAATTAGAAGATAATTTGCAAAAAGTGAAAGTTTAAAAATTCAGTGTCCGACTTTATTTGGCTCATTCTCCAGAGAATGCCAAGTTTAATATTCTCTGGGTAGAAAATTACTAAATTCCTCAAGTTCCTATTGGGCTACATTCAGCCGGATGTCTAAATAACTAGTCTGCAGAATTGTTTGCAATTTTCAAAAATTTCAAATGAGCTATAAATAGCCAGAAATAAAATAAAACAGCTTGCTTCCTCCACAAAGTTGTAGTATTGTTCCCTACGGTACTTTGTGCATACCAGGAGATTCTTTTGCTATAATAGGGTCTCTGCTCCTCAGCAGTCAAAGATAACTGTGAAGAATTGAGTTTGAAGGCTCCCCTGTGCAAACGTGTCCGTGCCGTGTCGTGGCTGCGCTGCTCCCTCGCAGCCAGACCCCACCTCCACCCTCCTCTGCCACCTGCAGCACCGATGTCCTCAGCTTTGGCAGAACTCATGCTGGCAAGCAGATACATGCATGTCAGATTTTTGCATGACCTTTCTTCTCATCAAGCATGCCAAAACTGCTCTAAGTTTACAAAATTTCAATGACTTGAAAAAACCGTCAGCAGTTGTAAGAGGTCAGTGTTAAGACTGTGGATGTATGGATCTTGTCCTCTGTAATGGATCTTGCGAGGGTAAGAACATTCAAAACAGCTTTTGGTAATAACACATAGGTACCTGCTTCTGCATCTGTTTTCCAAGGGACCACAGGCTGGAGCTGAAGGCAGGGACTGGGGAACCAGACATTTTCTCAAGAGCAGTGATATGCTGTCCAGCATTTTTCCTCTGTCTTCCTGGCTTTTGTTGGCCACAAATCCTCCAGCTCAGAAATGTTATAGTGTGATCAAAAGCCTGCTGAAGTCAGAGGTAGTCTTCTCCTTTTAAGGGGCTGAATGATACCTTTTGGCACATTAGTGATATTTTTGTGCACTTAAAATTATCATGTATTTTACTAAGTACATTTCAGAGGAAGATCATCAACTTTTCAATCTATAACCAAGACAAGTTCGTTGCTAATAACACTATGATAAATTTATTTTCTTTTATGCTTTTGGAGAGGCTCCTAATATTTTTCTACTGTGCAGCAAGTCAATGTCACTCAGTGTCAAATGTGTAGGATACAGAGAGAATTCAGACTGTTTGCCTCCCTCGGCAAGACTGAGTCACAGAAGAAAAGGTTTCCTTCAGATCTTGCAATATCATTCATTATTAAACACAATCCTATATTTTGTTTTGTAACAAAAAAGGTCTTTAAAACCTTTAAGTAAAGGTGATCTCCATTTGTGTATGGAAAGGTGTGGAAAACTGTTTGGCAGACTGTGACTAATGCTGAGGGAAGCTGTTTTTGTTGTTGTGTTTAAAGAGGATTATACAGGGAAACTCTTTGATTTGAGCAATCAGGAACTTTTAAACGAAGCAGTCTGATCGTGGCAGCTCTGTGTCCCTCTGGAGTTATGATACTCGACAGTAAGACAGGCGTTGCTATGGTAATTAAGCATTTTTCAAGGTTTTGGGTTTTTTCAGATTTCTTCAGTTATTAATAATTTTCCTAAAACAGTTTGGAAAAATACTGGTACGTTAAAATATCACTTGTTCCTAATAAATGGGCTATTTAGAGTCTAATCCTAGTCTTTTAAAAGTCTGTGGCAAATCTCCCACTGAGTCTTATGGAAACATGACTCGGCCTTAAGTATTTGGCAATTTCTGTATTATTTCCTCCAAGTGTATATTTTTTTAATTGGCTATATTGGAAATGCCATGGTTTCTGACATACTAATTCCATCAGGGCTTTCACAGACGGGTGTTTGTGGCAGCACAGTTGGGCTAACTTGTGAAGCCCCAAGGCCCATTTCACACCTCCTGCTGATGCAGAGTTGTCCTTTGAGGCATCACAGCACCCAGGCATGGCTGTTCTCAGCACACTGTGTCTGGGAGGCTGTGAAACCATGACTTCTTGTAGGAACAAGACAACTTCATAAGAAGGAAAAAATAAGAGATTACCATAGAATCACAGAATCATAGAACAGCAGGTTGGAAGGGACCTCAAGGATCACCTGCTCACTCCAACCTTTCTTGTCAAAGGTACAGTCTAAAGAAGAAAGCCCAGAACGTTGTCAGCTGAATCTTAAAACTGTCCAGTTTTGGGGGATCCACCATTATAATAATCCCAATAATTCTGATGGCTGATTTTTCTCATTTTAATAGGCGAAATGATGCCACAGCCTGGCAGCTTTTACCAATGACATTTGACTCTGAGCCACCTCTGCCTCAGGGTGTTTCAATTGCAGGATGCAATTGAGAAATCCCTCTACAAGGAGATCCTGGAGGCAACTCCCAGAGTGGAGCTGAAGGCTATGTCACCCATCACTGCAGCACCCAAAGCCACAGTGTCTGCACCTGGGGGAATCGAGAGACCCCAGAGTCTGTGCAGGCACCACCAGGCACCTTAAAACAAAAGTCACAGTAGCCAGGCATTGGGTGAGGAGATTCTGGCCTATGCTTAGCTCAGACTGTCCTTTTCAGATATACCAAATGGCTCAATCCTTTGAAAAGACAAACAGAGCTGTCTTCCGTTTCTTTGAGAATAGCTGAGTTGTTAAAAGCAGGCTGGGAGCAGTGCCTTCAGTCTCCTCTTTACTTGGCAACTGCCCTGATAGTTAAGGTATTGTATAAACACTGATCTATCACTGCTGCCACTGCCATTAACAGCAGTTGCTGTTGCTATTTCATTAAATTCAGCGTGTGTGCAGCATGTGCAGATCAGGCCTCCAGATGGGTCTCCTAAGAGGCATGTCTGTTTTGTAAATCTTAGGATGGAGATGGAATCTTAGGGTGGAGATCAGGTTGTATCAAATGTTCAGGTCAAGCAAGAAAGTAATATCTCTGGCCATTTGTGATAGCACCACTTGTCAGGTTTTAACAAGGTGATTTTTGATAGTATTCTTGAAAACAGAGCTCAGCGGACAGAAGGAAGCCACTGACCCTTGAGCATGTATGCCCAATTTCCCCAGCCAAATAAACACCATGGGAATTCTTGAACTTTTTTGAATGCTGTAGCTTGAGATTTGACCTTGGTCAGCTTCTGATCAAGGACTAATTTTTCATTTACACAATAGTTCAGTAACTTTCACTCAAGGCCCTTGACTTTTCCTTTTATGGGCCCATTTTTGTACCACAGCTGTACACTCACCATTCTTGTGGTGTTCAGGGACCCCTTCTTGGATCAATATTTTCTGATCAATTAGCAAAGCTTGAGATGAACCAAAACAGGCTTGCATGAATTTCCTAAGGATGAATGACAACAGCCCTAATGTGACTGTTAAACAGAACCAAGTGTCCAATGACTCCCTGAAGCATCAGTTGCAAGTACATGTGCTGGAAGAGGTGTGTCATCAGCGTCAGACTAAACCCCTAGCAACACAGGTGTTCAGAGGAACGTATTTTTTAATGAAAACTGCTACATGTGAGATTCCTCACATGGATAGCTGTAGCTTTCTCCACATTAGATACATGGAGCAGATTGTTGAGGACAAACTGGTCCTTTTTAGGACCTTCAGTGTGGCCTGATGACAATGTCTATTATTTAATGATGGTATCAAATACTAACATAATCATTGTCACTTGGTTTAGCAGGACTCTGCCAAATCTCTTGCTGCTCTGGATGCTGCTATCTTTCAAATCTGCTGTAACTTGTGTTCATGGGTGTTAGACTAACAATTTAGGAGTATTTAAGGAGATAAAATATTTATCAAACTTCTGAGAAAAATATTAAGTATTTTCTTTGCTTCTTTAGATATTTTCTTAAGGACTTTATAATATGGCTTCGGGAATGATGACAGAGTGCTAGTCAGATCCTTTCCTGGCTTATTTTTTCAATTCTGAGCGTACCCAAACCCCTCAAATTCAGTTGCCCACTTGTTTCAGTTAGAAGCAGCATTAAAAATAAATGATACTGAGGTTGTTACCCTACAAGCAGAAAGAACGGATCCTAAGGCCCTGCTTTTTACTCAACTGTTTCATTTATAATTTAAGACGTACTGTTACCAGAGCTTTCACTATTGCACCATGCTAATGCTAAACCATATAGCAGGTTTATTATTACTTAGAGCTGCTCAGCGTACTCTGTCTATATTCAGGGCTGCTTCTTGCAAGAGGAAGGGATGGTTGCAAACAGGAGATGGCATGGTCTGTAATTTATTTATCTATTTAAAAAGAAAACAAAATGTTTCCATATAACCATAACAGAGAAGGAAGACTTCACTTAATAAATTAACTCTATTTATACTTAATTCAAAAAAGCTATACTGAATATGCTGATGGTGTTGCACAATGTTTAGCTTGTACAGTCTGAACTTTGTGTAGACCTTGTGCGGGACTCTGGCATTTCCTTTCTTGATTTTTAATAGCTTCCAGTTCATGCATGCTGGAGCACTTAAAAGCTCCTGCACCTCATATTTATTATTCTTTATTTCATTCCAGTGTCAATCACCCTCTACAGGGGGCTTCAACATTATCCAAAGGACAAGTCATTTTATGCCTCTCTTCAGTACATGGGTGTACTTTTACTACCCAAATGTGGCAGATGCTCAGGGATGCTCAGGGATTACCCTTCCCTGGAAGGAGTTCCAGGATGCAGCTGAGTGTTACTCAGGATGAGAACTAGGAAAGGCTCTTGGGACAACTGCTCACTGCCATAGGACTATCAAGAGGGAGCAACCAGAATCACAGAATGGTTGGGGTGGGGACTCCTCAGATCAGGGCCACCTAGAGCAGGTAAGTTGATGTTTGTGGAAGCTCAAGCTTTGAACCCTGTGGAAATGCAACAAAACAAGGCAAATGTTGGGCTGCTAAATCTCCCCGATACTTTCCTGACCATAAATACTCAAAGAGTATTAATAATATAAATAATAATATGTCAATTATAGAATCTGATCTTTTCTCAGTTGAAGGCCTGACATGTGCTAGAGCAACAGCCCCTCTGCACTCACCAATTTAGGCTGTTTAAAGCTTAGTTTTTCAGAGTAATTCTTACAGCCAATGCATCAGACATCTTTTTTGCTGCTGCTAGCTTACCTTGCCAGTGCGTTAGTTTGGGTAAAGTCCACGGTATAATGCATTGCCTCTGAAGTGTAGAAACATCAGACTGTGGGACAAAATGAGGAGAATAGTTTCTGGTTTGCTAATAACTCAGGTTTAAATCATGTCATACCATATAATGACAGGTTAAAAAGTTGCTATGTCAGAATTATTGATTTCCATGGCTGGTGGTATTTTATATCTGCTACTTGATTTCTGGAAGGCATAATTGCAAGAAAAGGTAGATAGACTCACACTTAATCTTATTCCCAACCCAAGTTTGGGATCTGAACTGAAAATTATAGACAGGCATAAGTGTTTTTCTGTTTAAAAATCTCTAAATATTTTTATTTAGATATACATTCTGTGTCTCTAAATCAGTCTCACAGAAACACTCTGAATTTCATGTCAAAAATTGATAACAGTGATCTCGAGTTGTGTTTGTATCTGAATGTTGAGCTGATTATGACTTATGGTAATTCCTGAAAGGCTAAGGCCTGGAGCCATGATTTATTTCTAATGGTGACACTATGACCATATGTCATATCAATACTCATACACATGAAGAATTAGTAAGTGGTGGACCAAAATAAATATTTAACAATTCTTTATTATAAGAGACAGCTCTCTGTGTTGCCATAGGCAAGGAAGAGTCAGAAAACCCCATCTGTGTTTCAGGCAACAGGACTGCTTGAGTAGGTCCAAGAAGTAAAAATACATTGCACTGGTGATGTTGGCTCAGATGTCAGCTAAACCAGAGAAACAGAGATAGACAGAAAATGGCCAAAATAAAACACATCAAGTGAAATTCATGTGAAGGAAGATAGTCCAGTCTGCAGGATGGGAGCAGAAGTAGGAGAAACAGGTATCAGAGTTACAAGGGAAGGTCTTATGATGGGAGAGAAGGACAAATGAACCAAGACTGAAGACTGAAGCTTAATTAATCACGGATGTATCAGCACATTAGGTATTGTGTTGATCCTCTGGAAACCATCCTACTGTAAGATATTATGCAGCGCAGTTTTCTTAGTGCCTGATATAGCACTGAAACAAGCTATTTCACTCTAAGGTATTTTTAGCGTCTCACCAGTCACTGCTGTAATAGGCTTTTATGGCTCAGCATGAGTTCCCTGCAGGTAGATATTGAAAGCCTAATCCAAAATTGCTTAAAGACAACTAAAAGACATAACATAATATTTGCAAGCAGATCTACAATTCCTTTGTCTTGCAGGAATGTGATCAGAGGCCTAAGCTAAAAATGCATTTGTTGAATATGCTTATCTTAGCCCTTTGAGAAGAAAAAGAAAGAAACAAAAGTATAAAAATCAATATAAAAATAGTTAAAACAAAAAACGTGGGATTAGAGCTCTTGTTGCCTAGTATATGATATGCCAGAACGATGTCAGGTGCTGCTAAATGTATCTCCATTGCTTGATAGTTTATAAATGACCATTTCTTTTCAGGCAGCAGATCTAATGATTCTAAAGTTTGAGTCTTAATTTTTTTCTTGGGCCACATTTAGGCATCAGGAAAAAATTCACCTTAAATCTTGAAATGTCCGAGTGCAGCTGATCTAATTTAAACAGGAACTACATGACTAGACACACAGTCATCTCTTTTTTATTCAGCAAACAACTGTTTTATTGAAACTTTTCTGCTACCAGCTGTGTGATAATTCCTCCAGAACATATCAGGTTTCTAATGAACAAAACTGTTCACCCCAGCTTTTTAACTCATGGCACCTCCACTAGCAAGAGAGCACAGGCAGTTGCAGATCCTTGCTTCAGACTCCTTTCACACCCCACCACCCACATCTGCTTTCAGTGGTAGGTCCTTGGCCACAGAACAGCTGGTGGGGTCTGGCACAGTGATGCTCCCTGAAACTAATCAAAGCTCATTTTTCCCTTGAAAATACACATGTTAAGTCTATCACTCAGTCTTAGTGTATGTGTTAGAGAGGTGATCAAAAGCATCCTTATCAAATTAATTTCCAATGAGAAATGACAGTTTTTTGGAAAATAGTCCCTCAAGCCAACTCTTCTCCCAGTTCAACCTTCTCTTTGCTTATCTTCAAAGCCTCTGCTTGTTTCTGGTGAGCTGAAGGTGGGCTGGGGTTTCCAAGTGCCCCAGCTGGTGGTCACAGGTAGCCAGTATCTGAGCAGTACATAACTCAAGTTGCCACCAGAGTCAGGGTTCCTGGCCTCTCTCAGCTGGCTGTCTCTGCAGATCTCATCCCAAATACTGGCTCTTCTGGTAGCAGTAGCCTCTTGGTCCCCAGGAGAGTAGATTCCTGCATATCTGCTGCCCAGGGTCTCCATATCACCCCAGTGAAGGAGAGAGCAGCAGTCCCTCAGTCAGTCTCTCTTCCTGGTAGTCAGCAGGTTTCAGGGTTTCTCCTTCATGGTCTCTAGACAACTCTTTCTGCAGAGGAGGCTTTCAGCTCTGCAGGAGCCTGCCTGAGTAGCAGGCAGCCAGAGGAGCTGGGCAGCCCAGAAAACAAGCCGAAAAAACATCCACATCCTTCCAAAGTGGAATTTTTTTCAGGCTTTTCCCTCCCACAAAAATGTTCTGATTGTTAGCTTTTGTGTCCCAGCTTAGCAGAGCTTTGCTTTTCTTTCAAAAATAAATCAAGTTGGAACAAAAGATGGACTTCTGATCAGCTCTGGTTATTTTATTTCCCTTTTTGGTCCATACCTGGATCCTTGCCAGGATGCCCTGGCTGGGGAGCCAGAAGTATTAGGTTCTCTCGGAAACGAAGGCTGAGATATCCATCTCTGGATGGAAAACTAACCCATGGAGAATTAAAATGACCTCTCTGGATTACAGTGAAAGCTTGGACTAGGGGGTCTACAGCTCTACAAGAAAGGAGAAGGCTAAGCCAGAGAGTATTTGATGGGTGGCATAAAGCTGTTTTGGCCACACTTTTCTTTAGCTGATCTAATGATGTTTGGAACAGATAATTGCTTCAGCTATTGTCATGAGTATAGGTACTGCAATCCATGCTCATAACCTCACAGAGGGAGGGAGTGAATGAGAAACAGTGAGGTGATTTAAATAGCAGAGCTGTGATTGATTATTGTCAATATGCAGGCAGAACCTGTGTTAGTGGAGCTTGCTGAGAATATTCAGCCACAGTAGCAATTCAGGAGGTATCTAACAAGCTTTCCACCCTTACAAAACTCATGCTGACATTGTAGAGTTTTGGAATTTGGTTTCTTTCATTTTTCTTTCTTTTTTCTTTTTTTTTTTAATAGTTTTTATGTTTGGTTGGGTTTGCTTTTGGCTTTGCATTTTGGTGTGGGTTTTTTGTTGTTGGTTTTGGTGTGGGTTTTTTATTGTTGGTTTTGGATATATTATTTAACTTTAATTCTTGCATCATCATGTATCATAAGGAGATGCTTAGGTGTTAAATATTTGATATTGCTCTCAGATTTGTCATGGCAGGAAGAATTACATACATGTAGCTGCATATTTACAAGATTAAGTAGAAAATATTACATGTCACACATGTATTGCTTTTTTTTCTGACGTTTGCATTTCTTATCATTATGGTTTTTTAAAACTTGATGACCTTAAAATTGTGATGAACATATTCCTTATATTTTATTTTTCATAGTAAGTGTTTTTCAAAAATATAGCATTAAAATGTTTATAGTAGATCTTCAAAGATCAGAAATGGAAAGAAAGTTTGGCGGAATGTTTTGATGAGCCCATTTGCTCTAAAATACTTTATTTGACCAAGTAGAGAGGAAATTTAATATTGTAAAAAAATTGCAAAGAGCAATGTATTTAAATACTTGATATGGAAATTTAATAAATATACCTAGTAAACAATCTTCAATAAGCTTTGTCAAATATTTAACATCTCGCCACATTAAATATAGGTGCCAGTATTCAAAAACATGTATAGAAGTAACAGTAGGTCAATTGATAAAGAAAATAGTTGTCAAGCATCTTCCACCGACTTTCTAGATGGTTCTTAAAATCAGCAAACTCTCCTTCATTTCAGTAAAAGATCACACTGGACATCTTTCAAGGGGCATCTATTGAGATGTCATTGCTTATAACATATACGCTAATTGTATTTTAGTGACTGATTAGCAACTCCAAAGTATTTGAAATTACATTAAACAAAAATTATCAGATGAAAATAAGTATGTTTTGTGAGGCATTAATTTCTGCTATTCGTTGCTTTCATGATTATGAACTTGAAAAACTTAGCAACTTCCAGTGAGTCACCCAGTTTTTAGTATAAAATAGGCAAGGTTCAACTGTGCTTGAAAAATTAATTATGTTTGTACTTGAATAAACTTGAAAGAAGAGAACAAAATACCAGTCTGAATGTAATTCTTCTAGTATTACTTCAGACTTTGCAGTTGCCTAAAAAACTTTGATTTTTCACAATCAAGTCTTTCCACTCAACCCTAAAATGAAAAGTGTTTCTTGTAGAACATAGCAGTGTAGCAATGAATGACACTAATTCATCTCAAGACTGGGTAGGAGGAGAAGTGGGCTTACTCCTCAGCCATCTTATTCATATAAATAATAACGCTCCCTCCCTTTCTCATGGTGTTTTGGGTTTTTTTCTTAATCTGAAATATTTGGCAAGAAGCTGAACCATCTACACCTTGCAGTCAAGAAGAGTTACAAAGAGAAAAATCCGTGTCCTATGCCTCCCCTTACCCTGCTGTGAAGCAGCCCTGGCCACATGCTGAGCTCTACCTTATTGTCCCTGGGTGGGCACACACCAGCCTCCTGTGGGCTCCTGGCAGCAGTGCATTGCCTTCTCCCCTGCACCTCACACCACCTCCTTAGCCCCTGCTTATATTCATGACATGAATGGCTTGTGAAGTGTCTGTGCTAAAGAACTACATGTGCAGATAAGAGACAAAACAGCTGCCTTCCCCAAGACCATAAATCCACAATTGTGATAGAATCAGACCTCTTTTTCTCATCTTAGAAACTTGCTCTCATCTCTAATTATACATAATAATTCAGTGCAGTCACTGGCATAATTGGCCATCTGTGTACTTTCATACGTGTGAAATGAACAGTGGGAAAGGTTACACATGCTGGTGTTTCTAATGTTCATGAAGGAGTGATGGAGACTAATCTTAAGAGCTGGATTTGAGCGGAAACTCATTTTCAAAATGAAATGTGATTTTTCTTTTTGGCTTTGAGAGTTATGAAAGGACCGGGTAGTATGACAGCAGAGCCTGATGGCTGGTGAAAAAGCAAGGGTAGGACCAGAAGGCTTGCAATTTGTTTCTGGGGAAAAGACAATTGTGTTTTTCATACTTGCTGCTCAAGTTTTTATTTACTCCTTGACAGCTTCCATTTTTAATGAAATAAAGGACAGTATTTCAAAAACACATCTTCAAAGCTGCCTCTCTGAGAAACTCCAATAACAGGCCTTGCTACCTATTATATCTTTTTTCAAGCTTTTCTAAAAATGAAAAAATAACATGGAGAGAGTGAACAGAGAGGAGATATTTCTCATCCTCATTTCAGAAGGTTTCATTGTAATAAGAAATCACTGCACAAAGCTGCCAGGCTCAGAAAGGTTATAATGAAATAGTGATACTTTTCTTGTGAGCTAATACTTGATGAATACAAATAGTGGACAATTACATCCTTAAAAAAAACCAGGCATAAGCTCCCTGTTAAAAAAACGAGCCTTCCCTTACAAAAAAAAAAAAAAAATCTTGCAAAAAAAGACCAGTTTCTCGTTTAACATAGAGTACAATATTGCTCAGGTATAGGGATGTGAGAAGTCGAGGTGGCTGTCATAGTTCTGCAGCAGGATGAAGATAAATTTTTGAAGACCTGCTTCTTGGCATCTTTCTGCTTGCAGTTTGCTTGTATGTACTCCCAGGACCCCAGCCCAACTCTGCCAAAGGTTCAGCAGGTTTTCTTTCCAGCAGGAAAGCTTTTCAAAATGTTATTAAATGGCACAGAAAACAATGGCCAGGAAAAAATTGCTGCTATAAAGCAGGATGCATACTGGTGCAATGCACCAACTGGGGGTGTCTGCTTTTTGGTCCTGCATTTATTATGATCTCTCAAAGTTTATGTATGCATTACATATATTTATATTTCTGTATACAGTTACTAAATCTCACTCTTCTTTGAATTTTGAAGTCAGAAAGGCATTTTGATATTGAAGTCCAGCCAATGGGGAGGCTGAACTCATGCTCACACACACACATACAAACCAGCTTCACACATAGAAACAGTGCCTTGCCAGCATCCACATAAACACACTGCACTCACAAACAGCACAGGCTGCCCAGTACTGTTCCTCCTCTCTGGCTGATTAGGATTTAAGTCCACTAGTGGAAAATATGTTTGTGTGTATATATATATAAACACATTCTGGATCATTCCGGTAGCAGGTCACAGATTTCCTGGTCTCCCCAGGTGCTGGTACCCAGATGAACTAGGTATGCAGTTTCACATTCCTGCTCTCGTTGCTGATACACCCATCTCTTATCCTGCTTGCCTGCAAATCCATCTTGAACCTCACTAGCATGCACACATTTCTACTAAGAACAGATGACCATTATAAATAGGATTTAACCAGAGTATTGATTGGACTGTGGTGAGGAAGCACAGGGCTCAGTTGGGAAATGCACTAACAACCTATTTACACATAACCAGCTCCTTTTGTCTCCATTTCTCTCTATTTTCATTTGCTTGTTCCTCCCCAATCTACCTTGAAGCCTTCCCATCTTTGCCTTTGTTTCAGCCCCTAAATATCCCGTGTCTCATACATTCCCACAGTCTCCTTAAAATCTGACATAGTAAGTTGCACACAACCCCCAAATGCTCTTCCCAATGTCCCATAGTGAGTCCTGTGCCCTTGTAGGCAATAGCCACTGACAGTCTGCAAGGTCTTCTGGGGAGACAGCTTCTTTGGTTAACTCATCTTGGTGGGTTTCACACCAGCCATGAGCGTGAATGCTCTCCCTGGATAGTTTTCAAAACAACCAATTCAGTGTTTGCCATTTCCCTGGTTATTGTGTTTCTAGGGTGCCTCTGCTCCATTGTTCATCTGCTCTTTGCCACGCCTTTGTGATTCTGGTGATTAGCCTTTAATCACACAAGTAACAACCATCTCGTCTCTATGCCAGAAAAGCCTGGAGCATCTGATTATGAACTGGATGTGAAGATGATAGCCATCCCACAGTGCTGCAGGAAGATGTGCAGAACCTGAGAGTGCTGGTCTTCTTTTTAAATTTGTTTTGATGTTATGCCCAAGTACAGTGCTTGGGAATATTGTCCTCCCGATTATTCCCTGGAACTGCAGTATGGGCTGAAAATGACTGAGTGCATGCAATGTGACAACAGTGCCATATTCCTAGCAGGTCCTGGGACAAACTTGGGTTAGAGGAGATGCCCTCCCCAAATTCCAAATTGGATTAATATATTGTGCCAATGAAATACCCTCTGTTGTCTTACCAATAAAAACATTTAGCTCAGGAATTTATTAACCATCTCTCACATTTTACACATGCTGATGGGAGACCCTGGAGGTGGAGCCAGGGTCTCCTCACCTTCCTGAGAGGCAGGCCAGAAGCCCAAGCAGAGAAGGTGGATAGACAGGACTGTGCTGCTAGAGTCCATCTCCTGTAGCTTAAAGCTATCCCACAGATGGTAATGCCACTGTGATGTGCTTGGTAGGTAAGATGTCAAGTCCCAAGCTCTCCTCTAGAAAACAGCAGAGATGGTGAAAGAAAGCACAGTGACGGTGAAAGGAAAACACCTCTATCTTTCTTGAGGCAGAAGCAGTTGCATGTATTCTTGAATAAATCCCTTCTATAAAAGGGGATTTTATATAAAAATCCCTTCTATGTGTCTCTATAAAAACCTACAGTAAAAACTTTTGCTAAAGGAAAAATACCGCACTGGCAGAATGTTGTTTTTTCCTGCTAGTGTGGAATACTGGGATATGAAAGCAAATTATTAGTTAGAAACTTGTGAGACAGAAGTGTCAGTGCTCTTCTCAGGTAATAAGCCAGAAATGGAGCTTGTAAATCAGAATGGATTTTCAAAAGATATTTTGCCAATAATTTCAAAACTGAGTCCTTTTATTGACTCACTAGAAGTCAGATTAGGCACTGAGAAAAATGGTTCTTAAAACACCAAACAACTTGGCTGAGAGAGAGCTTTCTTCTTAAGAAGCACTACAGAATTTAATATTTTGAGATTATTGGTTTGCTATAAACTTCTTTTTATCTTGGACAGGTGTCCCTGGCCACAGAAGAGGAGTTTGAACTTGATGACCTTTAATGTCCCTTCCAACTCAAACCATGCTCAGATTCTATTATTTATATTGACATTCTTATATACTTATTACAGTATTTATTTCATCTATTTTAACATAGTTTTAAACAATGTAGGCTCTACCTCTTCAATATGTGTAAGCCATTTCAAGTATTTTTTTCATAAAATACCCCACATCTTGACCAAGGGACATTATAAAAGTATATGGCCAGTGTTTGTGGATCTCTGAGTGTCCTTTGCCTATGGAGGAAATTACTTTTCACTACCTGCATAACAGTTTTTGCTCAGGCTGTGCTTGGCCTAGGCTCCTGACAATATGGGACACTGTAGGTACATTGGCATCACCACGCTGGACTGCAGGCACATGCTCGCACACACTAAAGTAGGAAATAGCAATTTAGGGCTGTCACCAGAGAGGTAAACTGAGGTCTGACCTACTCTTCTGCCAGTACTTAGAATAGATCACTCTGTGAGAGGGATTCAGCAGCTTGCACTGGAACATTACGTCATGGCAATCCCTCCTATTCTCTTGCATGTTTCTTGCCCAGATTCAGGAACACAGTGTTTGAGATATTTTTTATTCTGCATTATGCCAAGGTTTTCTGTGCAGTCAGCTCCACTCCAAATCACTCACTCCTTTTTCCTTTAGAATCATGCGAAAGGTTTCTTGGAAGGGACCTTTAAAGGTCATCCAGTCCAACTCTCTTGCAATGAGCAGGACATCTTCAACTAGACCAGTTGCTCAGAGCCCCATCCAGCCCAATCTTGAAGATTTCCAGGGATGGGGCATCTGCCACCTCTCTGGACAACCTGTTCTACTGTTTTACCACCCAAATTGTAAAAAACTTCATCTTTACATCTGGTCTAGATCAGCCCTCTTTTAGTTTAAAATCATTACTTCTTGTTCTATCACAACAGGCTCAGGTAAAAAGTTTGTCCCCGTCTTCCTTATAGGCTCCCTTTAAGTACTGGAAGGTCAAAAATGTCACCTTCTTATTTTAGAATGTTACTTAACATCATGCCAGCTGGAGTTTTAAATATTTTTCTAGAAACTAGATCAAGAAACCAATGCACCTTGTGATGAATAAATTAAGACTGCAGAGCTGCCACTTTGCCACATATATTGTCACCTAACAGAATGATTGCACAGATGCACCACCAGAGCTGAGCGAACAGTCTAAACACACCTCTATAAATAGTTATCTGAAAACCGAGCTATGAGTTCACGACACTCATATTCACATCTAAATGAAGACACGCTATTACGTTGCTCATTCAGTCTAGAGGGATGTTCGGCAACAAATTTTCAGTTGTGTATTTGTTGCTGGCAATGAGAGCTTGCGATTTGCCTTCTACGGTGTTCTCCAATCCTGAGGCAAGCCTAGCAATGCATGAGTTACTCAGCCAATGAAGTCCAGATAACCAGTCCTTTGTTACAACATACTCACAGGCTCTGCACTTGGAAAACATTCTGCAAACCAATTTGAAAATAATTTTGAATAGTGAGCATATCTGAGGATGTTGTAATCTGTCTGCACATATTTCTCAAACACAGGAAGAAGTGAGAGGCAACCATTTATACATTATATGTCAGGATTTAACTTGCCTAGTGATATGTAAGTCTGTAAACTCTTAGGTATGTCTCCACTGCTGACTTTGTGCCCTGATGGCCTTGTGATAATGGATTAAATTTAAATGGGTTTTCCTGTTCTTAAAGTAGGCATGTGTAAGCTGCTTTCTGAATCAGCTCTTGGACTGATAAAGCTTCCAGAACCATGTATGAGGATAAACCAACATAAGAACTTGTTTACCTTAATTGCTCAAAACTTAAACAGATGAGAAGCTCCTGCCTAACGAAGGCCATGAGAGAGAGGGGTAGATGAAGGTAAAGCACTTTGCGTAGACCCTGCTGCTTCAAGTACAATTGGGGCCATTTACTTTCTCAGCTCTTGACCCTACTCTTCTGCTCATCCACCCATGAAGTGTTTTCACTAGATGGCACAAATGTATGTAAAACCTTGAAGCCAATAATTGCTTTTATTTGGACTGATGATTCACCCAACTTGCTGTTGTGGGCTAAGTCACAGAGGTGCTAATAACTCCCTGCCTGCCTTCCCACAACTCTCTTTGTATCCAGAAGGACAGGCGAGTTCATTGGGAAAGTGGTATGGCGCAAAAGCTCTCTTTATGGCTGTAGAAAGAAGAGCAGACCAGTCCACGTGCTACCAAGACCTGCCTTCTTGAAGAGGGCTCAGGGACTGAGAGGTAGAAATGATCCCATTGAACTTGTTGTAACCCAAGAGCTCAGAACTGGATGGCCTCTTGACCATCTAGTGTAGATCCCCATGTACATAGCCAGGGTCTGCCTGAAGACCCCTCCTCTCTGTGCAGAAGGCTCTGTGGTAGGTGCTTTTGGTGATTGCCTATCTGATCAGGGAAGCCCACCTGACTACAGATGCCTAGCCGAGGTGCCTTGGTGAGAAGTGTCAAGCTCTCCTCTCTTGGTCTCCAAAGGCCAGTGGCTGATATGTAGACATCTCCAGTTAATGCCTCAGGTTCCAGGGGCACTGAATGGTCTTCCTGTGACATCTTCATCTAGTCACTGACACAGGGACACAGAGCAGGTATCTTAGGTGCTACAGTTGGTGCCTAAACTGAGATGACATTGATTTTCCCCTATTCTGTCCCTTCCAATCCCCAGCTGCCACTTGTCACGTCTTTACATATATATAGTGGTCTTCTAAAGAAAACAGTAAGATATAAACTCAGAGAAAAAAAAAGAAATCAGGCTGAAAACCCTTTTGTAACTAAGACTCCCACAGAGAGGTAAGAACAAAAGAAGAAAGGCCAAAGCAAAATCTCTGCAAGTGGTGCCAGGGAGATGGAGGAGGGAGTCACATGTCTACTTTTCTATTGCCAAGCAACCAGGAAAAAACCCATATGATGTATCACTGGTGTAAGGGATTAAGGCTTTTCAGCTTTTCTGTTTTGCTTCGGATATAAAGCTTGCAAAATAGCAACACATTTGCAGGAAACTTGAAAGCTGTGGCACAGACCTACAGAAGAAACAGATAATTTAGGAAGATATTTTTAAAAAACCTTGGTGCAAAAAGTTAAGAATATTATCTATTGGGCAAGGGAAAAGAGATGAAGATACAAAGAGTGGAAATCATCCAGGAACAGGCAGACAATCCTTTGAGTTAATCATCTACAAAATCATCGACTAATATAATCCAGAGTTATCACCCATCAAACAGTGTTGGCAAGTGCCATTCCACCCTGTACAGCTCAGAAAAATCCCAGATTGCAATCACTCTAAGAGGAAGAGCTGTCTTGTACCAAGATTGTGTTTGACCTCCTCTGCTTCTTTCTCTCTGTTTTTCATTAATAGATAGTGTCAAACAAGAGAATAAATTATCTGTATATAGTTTACAGTAGATGTAGAGGGTTTCTATTCATATCGTGTCATGTCACTGCAGAATTTTTACAGCACAATATACTTTATTTATTATTCTTGGTTGTTGTGGTCCTGGAGTATATATCAATAGGTTTCTTTTGCATATCTGTGCAACATAAGAAGATTAAATGTATTTATTTAGGACATATAGCCTGTCTGAACTATTCTTCAACCCTTTCAATGAGAGACACTACTCAGACAGTATTTATCAGACAGTATTCTTCCAGGTTCCACAGCCCCTCAGATATCTTTTTTGCCCTGAAGTGTAACTTGAGTCATCAATTGCAGCTTTGTAATTTCTACCACATGAGGTAGTTTACATGTCCATTATTATGTACTTCAACAGCTGAACTTAATTTTCTTCTGTTTACCTCACACATCAAAGTTTCTATCCATGTGATTATTCTTGTTGCTTGCCTTGAGTGAGACTACTTCCTTGAAGAGTGGGACCTGTTGCAAGACAGTTGAGCTTGCCAACTAAGGACCTTTCAAAGCAGATGAGACAGATTACTCCTTGCTTTTTGCAGTTTATGTGCCAGTTCCACATTCTCAATATGGTATTTGCCCACTTCTCAACAATGACATTTTTTTCTGATATACATCTGCTGTCCATGAGGAGCTATTAAATTACATCTTTAAGCTGCAGAATATAACAGAAGGGCTGACTACCACGAAGAGTAACCCTCACAGAAAACTTCAAGAACTTGGCATGGTAAGCACGAAGACTTGCAGAGTACATTGTGATCCTGAATGTCAGATGTGTGGTAGGAGAGAAAGTCGACCAAACAAACTGGTGTTCAGCTTTGTTCTTCCTTGGATTGTGGTATTTTGAGCTATTAAGGCTACTTTTAATATCAAAAGTATTGAAATAAGGTAAGGCAGGTTAAAAAAAAAATTGATCCATGTTTCTTATTTTAAAGAGTATTTAACAGGATAAAATAAAGCAGACAAAATCAATGTGATTTAGAAATGGCTTTTCCAGAACTCTTGGAATGTGAATCCACCAAACAACTGTCCATGATTTTTGTAAAATCTGAGAAGTGCTCACTTTTTCTGTCTCCCACTTTTCCTTATATTTCCATTTCTTTTTCCTTCTGCTCCCTTCAAAAGCGGCTCTGCAGTTAGTCTTGTGTTCACCATGCCATCTCCCTCTGACCTTAGTACTGTTAAGATCTCCTTCCAGTAAACACCTCAGATGCTTTTATGCTTTCTCCTGACTTTACAATTCTTCTCCAGTCCAGCTTTTTCCTTTTCTCCAAGCCATCCATACTACTGACTTTACAGCTGTTCAAGATCTCCCCCAACTTGCTCTCATATAGCTGCAAGCTCTCTGCCCAACTTCCACTGCCTTTGAGGCCATGGTGCCATCTGCCATACTACCTGCCAGGTCTGACATCTGGATTTCCTCTCTCTGCTCCTCCACTGGAAGACAGATTCTGATGAAATCATTGTGTCCCTGCACTTTCCCTTGCTACAGCAACACAGGGTAGCAAAAAGCTAAATAAGAGGCAAATTTGGTAGGAAGTTCTTTTTCTACGATATATTTAACACTATCATCTTAGGTTGGAAAATAGGAGGGGGAAGCTTAAGCCTAGCTATGTCATCATTCTTAGAAGCCTGAACACTACTAAAGTAAAGAAACTGATTCCCTGCCTGCACTTTTATAGCTCAATGTCTCTGAAAATCATTCCAAACAGCAGTGTTTGCCTAGCAGTTATAGCCCGGTAAGCAAATAAAACGCTGCTAAGTGTGAATAACCTCATAAGTGAGGACCTGGAACTAAAAACAGAACTGGCCAGCATGCATTATAAATAATATCTCTGAAAAATAAGAAAAAGGCACAAGGACAAACAGCTCAGAAAACTGATTTTTAAGCACTCCTGGAAAGGTCAAAGATGACAAAGTAAGAAGAATTCAATACTTGGATATATCATAAAGAGGGTAAAAATAAAGAGACACAAGTGCATTTACAGGGCATGCAGTCATTCCCACCCCAGAGGCTGTTTGCATATACCCATTCCCTAAGAGGGTGCAGACACAGCTTGCCACAGAGTTAGTTGATGCTCAACAGCTGTGCCTTTCCCGACACAGATTAAGTGATTTGGAACAGGAAAGAGTCTGATTCATAAAAAGTCTGATTAATTTGAATTTTGTAAAGCAGGGACCATTAAAAACCCCTTCATGACAAAATACTGTTATCAATCTCTGTTATGGTGATAGTGACAGGGTTAAAAAGAGATTGTCAGTCTAGAAGTATAACAAGACTGTACTGAACAGTAGAGAAGTGGTGAAAAAGGTTTATAAGGATATGACTATAGGATATATAAGTTATGCAATTTGCACCATAAACTGTGTACTTTGTTCACACAGTTTTCAGACAGGGCATATTCAATAAATATTGAATTTGGGATGTCCTGTGCATCCTTGTTCAGGACATCCTATAATTCTGTGATCCTAACACAAATCAGCACCTAGGTGATAAAACTGAAAACATATTGTCTTGAGGCCTTTGTCAGACAACAGATTGTGTTCAAACTTATGTAACCTGCATCATTTTTGCTTTGCACATCTGAGGTCCCAAATAGCAAAGAGGCAGCATGGTGACTTGGATGAGAGCGTGTATAACAAAATTTCACAATATAGCTGCTTTTGCACTGGAAGTCGAAGTCAAAATAACTGCCTGATCAACAGTACACAGTACTTCCACTGTATTGCAGTAATGTAGTAATGTGTATTCGTAAGACCTTTAGGGAAAAGCAAATAAAATATTCTTAACCAGGTCATGCCTCAGTTTCATGTTGTTGGAAGCAAAGCAAAAACGTATGCTTAAAATTTAGGAAATGACTAATGGGGTTACTGCAAATTTTTGGCATTAATGATTTTCTTATGACCATGACGTTACTGTTTTTCCACCTATAGTGAGTGACATTAATCACAAATTAATAAGACAAAGGGAAAATATTTTTTAAAAAATCGCTACAGAAGAATTAACAAGTAAACTAAGGCAGCATAATATTAACATATCCAAGTCAGTTTTGCACAGACCTTCTCAAATCTAGTCAGAATCACTGACTAAAATGTAGTATTATACAAATGTGGAGCAATTGAGACTGTCCCCATGCATTCATGTCGCACTTTTTACAAACGAGTCCTCGAATCAGGAGCACAGAGCAGGAGGACCTCACCAGGGCAGCAGCACTTTCTAAATTACCTCACTCAGCACTAATGGAAATACAAGAGAACTTAGCTGAGTTTATTTCTGTTATTTTGTTGCTATCCACAAATTATCAGTCCATATTTGAGGCATGTATGGTAACCCTTTTATTTAGCTCGAATCTTCTGTCTAGCCTGAGCAGTGGCTTGATTCTTTCTTCATGTACTCAGAAAGACACTGTTTTCTTCCATTTCCTGTCTTTTTTGAACTGCTGCATTCTGCTGTTGGGACAACTCCCAACTCTTCAGCTACGTTAGGTCCTCTAATTTCTCACTTTAATCAGCTTCTTCCTGAAGTTTCATCATTCTTGCCAGTCAGAGGTTAGATGTTTTGAGCAGTATCATTGGCATGCAGCCATCTTTCAACTGCCTTACAAACATTTTCATTACATTTTTTGTCTTGCCTCCATTTTCTGCAATGCTTCCTATTTCAGTTTCATTTTACGTCCAAAATTTCAAATCATGAAAAGGCAAACAACACACTTGTTACAGAAATTAAACACAAAAATGACCATTTTGCCCAATCTCTCTTTGCCAAATGGCATATGAAAGACATCTAGGATTTGCATTTCTATTCACAACTGCACTGGTGAAAGCAAGGAGGTTTGTCTTTTTTGTGTTAGCTTATTTGGGATCTTGTCTGTACTCTGTAGGTTAACGGATATTGTTTCCCAAGACACAAATTTGTCAAACAGGAATTTCTTCATTACCAAGAGATTGTTTACCCATTAATATTTCTTTTTAAAAGTTTTAATAATTGCTATATTAGCTGAAATCTACTTTTTCACTTTTCTGAGGACCTATAATACTGTAGAAAGCATATTAACAATGTGATTTGGAAAGTATTTCTTACAGCTGCCTAACAAAGCTACTCAGCTTCTGATTGACTTACATTATCAGACACTCCAACTCTTCATCATCTCTAGTTTATCTAGTTTTTCTTTTTATCCTCCTTTTGGCTAAATTCTTTATTTGCCCATAGCAGACTGTTGTGTAGTTTTGATCTGTTGACAATTTTGTGTACCAGCATAAGGGTACAGAGAAGCAAACCTGTGAAAATCGTATATAACCTAGTCAGTGAAAAGTAGGTTTTATACTGTAAGATTTTCCTTTATGAATTTTTAGTCCTGGCCTAACCAGAGGTTATGGGTGGGGGAAACCAGGGCAGCACTAGACAAGCAGTTGAGAACAAACGTTGGAGTAAAGAGTGAGGAGGCAATTTATCATACATACTGGAGGTCCTGCCCAAAGCCAGAGAGCTGGTAGGCCTGGGAATGAAAACTTCAGAGAATCGCTCTACAGATAGCAACCAGTAATAGCACAAAAAAGGAGGAGGCGGGGTTTGCTGGCTCAGGGAAAGAAACACAGGGAGACTGTGTAAGGGTGCTGTGAGGCCATCCTGAGCTACAGTTGAGATAGCAGAGTATATATAGCCTATTTTGAGACCTGTTTTCTTAAGAAATAATACTTGGAGACAGTTGGCTGGTTTTAATTGCTTTTGTGATTACACCTGGAGGGAACAGAATTGCAGTCATTGAAAATAACTCAGCCCTGCCAAGGTAATCACTGTTAGTGCTGCTCTGTGGGTTAGTTAATCAGGTGACTGTGTCAAGGTTGTGTGATGGTGAGAGGGGTAAGCTCTGATGAGAGCAATGCTCAGAGCCTCATCTGTAATATCTGCAGGGTAGGCTGGACCACAGTGCTGTCCTGGGCATCGCTATCACAGCAGCACAAACACCTGCAATTTGATTTCCAGAATACCCAGAGACCACTCCTAATTTGTCTTTACGTGCCAGGACTGAGGCACGCTGAAAAGTCTGGCATGGTTCCTGACCTGTCTCAGCATGTCAGGAGGACTTTTGTACCTTGGGCACCCTACACATCCACCACTGCATTAGGTGACATCAGTATCCATCCAAGTGACAGCATCAAAGTCAGGGTAGGAAATGTTGAGGTTCATACCAGCCTATCTGCCTCTAGATAGTCACTAGGTGTGTACTGTGGCTTGACTATATGATATTTACCTGAGTTTTCTCTTTTAGGACTGTCAAAACTCACCTCTAGCCTGTGTCTAGTTGTGCACTTACACCACCATGATGTTGCATCAACATGAGGTAGTTTCTTCTGGCTACCCAGAATGGAAAGGAGACTGAGTGTGCTGACATAGACAATATAAGGCCTTTCTGGGAAAACCTGAGTGACTCCCCTGTACATTATCAGCCATGAAACTCTAGTGAGGTAGTCCTGGGCATGTCATAACCATAACCATAACCATGGTCATCTAGGGTGTCATTATGGTATTTACAGACTGCGGGGAGTGATGAAGCTAAATGTACACTAGCAATTATGGAAACAAGTCCCTCCTTTTCCTTCTTCCTTGGTGTTGTGGAGCTCATCTTGGAAAAGGCTGATGTCCAGATGGGATAGAGATTTGTTGGAACTGGGGCTAAGTAAGGATTGGCCTGTTTTTGAAAAAAGTAGAGGAAAAAGGAGTACGACTGACCTGATCATTGTGACAGATACTACCTGTTACAGGACTTCTTCTGTAGACATTTTGTAGCATTTTAACTAAAACAAATAGTCGCTACAACCGCAGTAATTTGCCCGCCTTAGTACCTGGAAGCAGCAGGTCCCCACTAGTCTGGAATTCCAACTGACTTGCTTCCCCTTGAAGAATTCAATTCTGTTAGAGGCAAACACTTTCTGAAACTCAGCTTTGAAGGAAAATTTTCCAGTGTTATTCCTCAGTACAAACCATTCAAATTCATAATTTCAAAATTATCTTTTAGATAAGGTCATTTATCTGAACACAGATAAAGCCTTTGACACTGTTTTCCCCAGCAGTGTCTGTCCCTGGAGACACTGTCTGCTTGTGGCTTGGACACGTGCCCTGCTCAGTAGGTAAAAAAATGGTGGGTGCTTGGGCACAGAGAGTGATGGCAAATGGAGTGAAATCCACACAAATGTTCTTCCCTGGGCCTCAGTATTGGGGTCAGTTCTGTTTAATATCTTTATCAATGATCTGGACAAGGGGATTGAGGGCACCCTCAGTCAGTTTGCAGATGACACTAAGCTGGAGTGTTGATCTGTTGGTGGGTAGAAAGGCTCTGCAGAGGGATCTGGCCAGGTGGTATTCACACAGATGATATTCACAGTATTCAGTGCTTGATTATCAGATGGGCTGAGGCTAATTGTATGAGGTTCAATAAGGTAAAGTGCCAGGTCTTGCTCTTGGGTCACAACAACCCCATGAATTGCTTAGAGATGAGTGACTGGAAAGTGACCCAGCAGAAGAGGAACTCAGGGTGTTGGGTGACAGCTGGCTGATCATGAGCCAGCTGTGTGCCCAGATGGCCAAGAGGGCCAATGGCATCCTGGCTTGCATTAGAAATAGTGTGGCCAGCAGTACCAGGGCACTGATCATCCCCCTGTACTCAGCACTGGCGAGGCTGCACCTTGAGTCCAGTCTTCAGTTTGGGGACCCTCACTACAAGAAAGACATTGAGGTGCTGAGGTGTGTCCAGGGAAGGGCAATGAAGCTGGTGAAGTGTCTGGAGCACAAGTCTTATGAGGAGTAGCTGAATGGGCTGGGATTATTTGGTCCAGAGAAGAGAAGACTGAGGGGGGACTTATCACTCTACAACTCCTCTAAAGGAGGTAGTGGCAAGGTGGGGGTCAGTCTCTTCTCCCAAGTAACAAGCTATAGAACAAGACAAAATGGCCTCAAGCTGCACATGGGGAGGTTTAGATTGGGTATTAGGAAAAATTTCTTCACATAAAGAGTTGTCAAGCATTGGAACAGGCTGCCGAGGGAAGTGGCAGATTCACTGTCCCTGGGTGTATTTAAAAGACATAGATGTGGCACTCAAGGACACAGTTTAGTGGTGGACTTGGAATTGCTGGGTTAATAATTGGAGTCAATGATCTTAGAGGTCTTTTCTAACCTAAACAATTCTATGATTCTATCATTTCAAAAAATACAAATATTAACATGATGTTTCTGCAGACTGTTATATCTACTTACCAAGCTATGAGTTTTAAGAAGCTGAAATTGAAGCAGAACACTGTTCCACTGAGATGATTAATGTTTTTGCATAAATTTCCTCCAGGAAGGATTTCAAACTTTTTGAAGGGATAAAGTGTTTCTAATTCAGAAATAAAGTAAATTTTCAGGATTTCAATTTTCTCCATATGTCAGGCTTCCTATTCTTGCAAGAATAGGTATCTCAGATGGTGAAGCACAAACGTGCACCTAAATGGAATAGGATCCACAACAGTCCCTTTCTGATGTAGCTCCTTGATAATGTACAATGAAGATAGCTGGGATGACTTTGCTTTACTAGCTATCTAGGGGTTAATCTTCTCAATAATTCCCTGTTTAGCCATATCTAATAAAGCAGATTTTTGTGCAACCTGTTGTGGCTGTTGGTGCAAAAATAACCATAAGAAAGAAGAATGGCAAGAATGAGAGCACCCTGGTCCATGAACTGCAGCAGCCTGAGCAGTCCATATCTCTCGCATTGCAGATCCCAGGTTCCTCTGAGAATCACAAGAATAAAGGTATGTTTGATTTCTTTGTGCCAACCACTGAATAGCAAAGCACAACATCCAAGCCAATATTTTGAAGCCCCAGACAACAGTGTTGTTTTAAACAAGGAAAAATGTGCCTGCCTGAGCTATGAAATGCTGCTGCAGATAATGAAGTATAAGCCTGATGAAGCTTTTCACTGGGAAGTTTTGCATTTACAACCACTCTAAAGAAAAGAACTCAGAAAGGTGTTTTCAGAAAATAATTAGGCTTCAGGTCCTCATTTTGTCTCTGTCTAGGTGCTATACAGAGGGTGGCATTGTCTACATATATATCTATGTCTATGATTATCAAGCATGAACTAGATCCCCATAAGTTTTCGTATAAAAATCATACTGGACTAAGAGCAATCTCTTCAATAACAGTTCACTTATTTTACATTCAGGATGGTGTCTGAGCAGGAGGCTGCAACTAATGACTGCATTAATAGGCTTAGCACAAACAGAGTATGTGTACTTTCCTCTCCATTTGCAGAGCATCTGGTAGCAAAATTAACTGACCTTCTGTGGTTCCTATGCATTGTCACTGAGGGCAGTACCAGTCTGTCACTTCCCTTATGCCTTCTGAAAGCCAAACAGACCTACTTATTTGTAGTCATTTGCTTTTATATAGAAGGCAAAAGGTAACAGTAAGATGATATTCACAGTATCACAGAATATGCTGAGTTGGAAGGGACCCACAAGGATCATTTAGTCCAACCCTCAGCCCTGCACAGGACCACCCCCAAGAGTCACACCATGTGCCTGAGAATATGATCCAAACGCTTCTTGAACTCTCTCAGGCTTGGCACTGTGACCACTTCCCTGGGGAGCCTACTCCAGCACCCAGCCACCCTCTGGGTAAAGAATCTTTTTCTAATATTCACAGTATTCAGTACTTGAGTATCAGACTTACGCAAACTTTGGGTTAAGTTTAATGTATGAGGTTTCTTTCAAGCAGAAATATGGTATGAGAAGGCATTATTCCTTCATGAGAATCTGAGATTATTTTTCAGCAACAATAACACCATAAAGTAGACTAGTTCTGTAGCCATTCTTAAAGAAATGTCCTCATCTAAAATTTTAACCAAAACAACAAACATTTCATAGTATGAACATTTTCTCTGTAAATCACTTTGAAGAGTCATGTCCTGGCTCCATTGAAATCTCCTGCAGAAAATCATCAAACAATTTTTCTTGTGATTCTTACTTACTAATATATATATGTGTATCAGTCAGGTAAACAAATGATCCCAAGTCACTTTAGCCACATAGACCTATGAAGTAACTGGAGAACTAATTTTCACTAGAGCAGATACAAAGCATTACTGTGAAAAAGAATAATAAAATATGCCTGGCTTCCAGGAATTGGATTAAAATAAAACACCAGCATGTTTATAGGGCAGGTAGCTTCCACTTGTTCTTGGGAGCACCAGGCAGACTCTGAGCTTCAGTGTCCAACTTGAGACATGGAAGAAGCTGCTGTATTACTGGGAAATGCTCATTTAAGCACAGACAACAGCTAGAAAAGATTTTCAAGTGAAGATTAGACTTGCAAAGCTTAAGTGTTTGCCATGTGCAATCACTTCATTTCATAGCTTTCAAAGAGAATCTGTTTCTCAGTTATTTCTGGAAAACAAGAAAATCTCTGGACTCTTAGCTTTTGTGGTCAGCTGACCTTGAGACGCCAACTTTTTATTTGTGCCAAACATTATTTGTTTATATTCTTCCCTGGAAGGAAAAAAAACCAAACCAAAACAAAAATCCCCAGTTGACTATTCATCTGCTCTCCTAGTCCTCTAGAGATAGTTTATGCAGGGAGATTCTGAAGTCACATCTTCTGAAAGAGTGCTTTTAGCTACGACCAACTGGGGTTTTATCTAACAGTTGGAACTTCAGACATCCAACACTAGATTTAATTTTTAAACTCTTTTGAGTTGAAATGAGCTCAGAATGGAACAAGGCTAACTGGCCAAAAGACTAGATGTCAGAAAAGTGGATATGAAATGCCGAGCAAACCTAGTTGATAGAAAAGGGAACTGTGCTACAGAAGGGCTAGAAAATATGAGGCTGGGAATTATGAAATGACCCTGGGAGTGGAAAAAACTCTTTGCAGCTTTAGCAACATCATTCTGGAATCACAAACAGGACAAAGGACTATTCTGTGAAACCTATTATCAGCTCTACTTCCCTCTTGACCCTGGCTTCTGTTGGGACTTTCAAGAATACTGAGATAAAATCCAGGGCAAACTTGGTTATAAATATGCTGAATATATTTGCACAGTAGTTGGCAAATAAGTGTCTTTGAGAGTAAAACTGACAAAACTGAGCATTCCCCTCTAGTCATGACTTGGAGTACCTAGTCCAGTTCCACTCACCTGCATACAGTAGAGATGTTCACCAGCTGGAGTGAGTTCAGTGGCTGAAGCACTACATGGTGAGAAGAGGCTGAGGGACGAGGGCTTGCTTGACCTGTAGAGGGAAAGAGTAAGGAGAAGAGGGGATCTTACTGCTCCTTTCAACTAAAAGGAGGTTGTAGAAAAGACAGAGCCTTGAAGATGCACAGCAAAGGAAGGGAAGTCATGGTCACATGTTGGGGGATAGGCTGTTCTGACTATCTGTACAGGTGAAAAACATCTTCACACTGAGAACAGGTAAGCACTGGGTCATATTGCTTGAAAAGACAATGAAACTTCTGCTCTTGGAGATTTTCCATATGCGGAGAAGACCCTAAGTAGGTGCTTGAGGATGGCTCTGCTTTGAGGAGTGGTTCTGACTAGGTGACCTCTGGGGTCCTCTGTAACCTAAATTATTCTGTGACTCTAATCACAACCTGCTTGGCAGGTCTCCAGTCTTCCAACTACCTAGCCACTCTGTGTATACCAACATCTTGATCACTCTTTGAAATTGTGCCACCATTCTCTTTGCCTTTCTAATAGTACCCGCTCCTGCACACTGGGCAGTGTGTTTCTAAACCAGAAAGCTGTGTTCAGCAGATAGCAATCACCTCTGCTTCAAATCCAGGGCAGGCTGAAGTTGTGGCTGTGAGCTCTGTGGTCACCAGTGTGGCCTCAAGGCCACTCGAAGCTGCCACCAAGGCTTGAGAGCAGGCTGCTCTGTCTGTGGTGGCACCTGGAGGGGACCAGGTGTACACTGTAGTGGAGAAAATGCTCCCATGCTTGTGGGAATCTCACAGAACCTGATTTAAAGCCCTCAACGGAGGTGCCTCATCTGAGAGGCTTGCCTCCCTGCCTTCCTTATGTGTGCAGTAAAGGACTGCAGGTACCTCTGGGACAACTAAAAGGAAACATGGGGCAAGGGTGTTCCTACCACAGGTATCTTGGCTATGTGCTTGAGCTTTCAGCATCACATCAAGGTCTGTTATGCCCCAGCTGTCAACTGGAGAGTGGCACTGTAATCATACCTCTTCCCTTCAAGACAGCTTGCTCTTCAAGGACAAACCTCAGATGCTTGTGTACATGGTGGCTTGTTAATGAGCCAGCAAGCGGTTCTTGATCAGCTTGAAGATGTTTCAGAGGGCAGTCAGCAGCAACAGATGCCTTGCCTGAAACTGCAGCTGCTTTCACAATCCACAGCACAGAATTAGAATGTCAAAAATATGTGAAGGTTATCTTAAGAGGTGAAGAAACTGATGTTACCTACAGTGATAGGATTTTTATTAATTAGTATTTGCTTCAGACTTCAAATGCTAGAATAGAAAAAGGAAAGGGTAAATGCAGAAAAGTTACAGGTTAATAAGCAAATCAAAGAAGCAAATACATGAAAGATGGGGGTCAGGGTCAGAAAGAGGTAAAAAAGTACACTAAGTTACCCACAGCACTCCTTTAAGCAGGATCTTGTACCACATTAATCCCCATAGACTTTTATCAGCCAGCATTTAATTCCTCCAGTGATAATGACAAGCCACCTCACTTGGCAGCATATTATGCTGCCTCCCTGTTCTCTCAGGTCAGCTACCAAGAGCAGGAGTGGGGCTTCTGTGGAAGTGTGATTAGGCAGCTGGTTTTGGAAAGATGAAGACCAACACAGGTGTCAGCGCTGCCCAGCCTTGTGCCCAGGCAGGCACTGCAGCTCCCCAGATGTGCAGCCATGTGCTGCCTGAACTTCTCCCCACGCCACTACCAGAGACAAACACACTGCTGCTTCCTAGAAGTCCTGGCACAGCTGCACAGGTACCATGCAGCTCAAGGCAGGGATAGGTGCCAGCAGCTTCTGTGCTGTCCCTGGGAAAGCTAGAGGCAGAAAAACCACTGGTCATCATCAGAACAAACCTGCTGCCCTCCTCGAGCCCTGTGGGAGCTGCACTGTGATGCCCTGGGAACATTTTATTGTGCTTTAACGGGGGTTGTTTCTACTCTTTAATTCATATCAATCATGTGCATTGCAGTCTCCTTCTATGGTCGCCAATCATTCGCCTCTCTAAGGAGCAGTCAAATCCTCAGGTAGCAACGTGTTGTTGCACTGCCAGCTATTGTTATTATTACTTAGTATTTTAATTGTTAGTGTGACGCTTTAACCTGATGAAAGTGGGATTTCCCAATAAAACCTGCAAACAGTGAACCTATTGAAAAGTATGTTGCATAAAAATGAATCCCACTTCAAAGGCCTTATTCAGATTAATACTGCTATAGCTTAGAGCAGAATTTAGTCCCATGTTATTATCTCTGGAGGAAGATTAGGGCTCAAGATGCAATTAGTTTCAGTTTAGTGGAAAGGGCAGGATAGAACAAGTATGCTTCCAGTAGAGTATTTTTCATAGGAGACCAAGGAACCAAAGACCTTTTCTGTTGGTGTCTGAATTTTACACATCTCAGAGTTTTCTCTAAACTTTTAACAAACCAGTCATTAGACAAACAATGCCTTCATATTTTAGGGGATCTTTTGTATACTGAAATAATTACTTCTGTAAAACTCCTGGCTTAAACACAAGAATATTGGTATGAAAATGTTTTTAGGAATAATGAACTCTGCTTATATAAGCCCACTGATACTGGGTATAAACACTTTTCCCCAGATACAACTAATGCAATTCAAATCTTGATGTGAAACAGAGCCATTTTCCTAGTCCCATGTATCCTCTTCAATCAGTATGAAGAGGAGGAAGTATATGAGTCACTAGAAATGCGCTTTTTGCTCTCCAAAAAATTAAGATTTAGGAGGCCTAAAAAGTGTGTTTTGTGTCAACATAGTGCTGTATTCTGGCCTGGAACTCTTTATTCAATAATATTGTCTAAACCCCACAATTTTTAATGCCTTAAAGCCAGAATGAATCAGGTCTATTCTTTGGTTTTTCGTCTGCTACAACTGATCATTTCACCGTGGTCAGTTTCCCTCTCTCCTTTGTGTCAAATAAAAATTAGAGAAAATCTTGAAATGTAAGAAAGATTTTAATGACTTTGCTCATATGGACTGCACACTTCTTTGGACAGGGACAGGGCCACCCTATAGGGCTGCTAAATCTCTCAGCCCTGAGTGATGACATACTTAGTTGGGATCTCTACACGTTACCATAGTCCACATGTTAGACATTAAATGTTTGGTTTGCAAATCACTCTGGAGGTATTTCTCTTTTCTTTTTGAGAATTGAACTACATGGAATAGGCTAAGGAGAAAGTAGGAATGCTTAATAAGAAAAAGAAAAAACATTTTGAGAAAGTTCCATTTTAGACATAGTAAATATAATAAACTTCACTGCCCGCAGCAAGCGATGCTTAAATGTAATTTCTTATAGACACTGTAGTTTGAGAACAAGCTTTGGGCTTACTAAGACAGTAACTGGTTGAGAGTAGCAAAAGCAATAAGAAGTCTTATCAGAAGAATTTCCACAGTTTGAAATTCAAGCCCTAGCTGCTCTAGAAACCAGAGTGTCTCTTAGAGACTTTAAGGCCTCCAAGCACCCTAATTTATGAAAGATAAAGTGTTTTCCCACTGGTCTATGGAGACCATAAAGACTGTTTTCTGGAGAACACATTTGAAAAAAAGCTTTCATTTTTCTCAGAATCACTCTCTTTCTAATAGTAAGAATCTGTCTGCAGGCTGCCTAGGAGCACAGCTCACAGTTCATGTGCTATAGTGGGTTAAGATTATGAATTATGAAGGAAATTGCTTGACTTTTTGGGTGTGTGGGTGAAGAAAAGACGCTGTAAAGTTATCTGTTCCTGTATGATTTTGTTTGCATGTCCATTGCAAACCATGCAGTCATCACCAGCTGAAACTGGCAGCCAGTTTTCAGCCTGCCCCTGGAGACTGGAAGACCAGCCTGGACTGAGGTCAGTGTCAAGTTCAAGTTCTCTGACTTTTGACATGTGTGACAGAGGTTCCAGTATGTCAGTACAAAATCTAGAGCCTTAGCTGTTTGCTGTCCTTCACAAATGCTGTTACTTGTTTACTAGTTACTTTTGGTGCAGGTGTACCTAGGGACTAGCTTGGGAGCCCATCTGGATACAGAAGAATACACAGGATCTCTATTGAAGAGTCTTAAAAGTTAAATAGATGTAGGGAAAATTCACGATGTGAAAATCAACAAGGTAATGCTTGAATGTCATTTAGTTCTCTTCAAGCACTGACTTTCAAGTGGATTACAAGGGGAGTAACAAGTAAATGGAAACAAAAAAGTGTTGTACTGGGTAGAAAAGGGCAGGGAAGAAAAGAAGTGTAGTTGTGGAAACATGGATGCACAAGGCTGTGAGGAGAAGCGAATGGGGTAGGCAGGAGCTAAAGAGAACAGAGGAGGTTTGTGGACACACAACACACTCCTTGTTATGGTGCAGTGGGTCCAGCATCCCAGTGCAGCACATCCCCTGCACAGACACATGTACCAAGTCACCAGGCTGGACATGCCAAGGGGCTTGCCTTTCACTGTCCTTATGCCTCTCTTATTCCCGGCACCTGGCAGGGAGGAGGCCTTCAACCAGATGCAGACTGGGAGGAGGGCCGGGCCCTATGGAGATGCTGAGACTTCTCCAAGCAGTGGTCCCACCTTTGCAGCATATCCCTGCCAAAATCACCTTGGTTTGCTCCCATCTACAGTCTTTCCTCATCACAGCATACTGCATAAGAAGGGCAGCATCAACAGAACTTGAACACTTGCTGATGGATTTGTGAGTGAAGGCAGGTGCTGGGGGCTGAGTGCAGCAGCTCTTGCTTTGGGAGCTGTTGTAGATGCACCAACCACCAGGACCACTTCTACATAACGTGAAATGCGCCTTCCCTGCGGCAAAGCAGAGGAGGATGCATAGCCCAGTGCTATTAAGAGTGCCTGGTTACTGGGGCTATCATAGATTTTTCTTGGTTTTTGCAACTAAATGGTCAGTTGTTACAGATGGCTTCACAGAACACCGGTGCAAGTCACCAGTGTTAGCATGATATGATACAATTTTCTTCAGAAAGGCAGTTAAAACCTTTTATAATTATTTGAAGCAGCCTCTGTGTGTTAGCTCAGTTTAGTATTTTGCCTACTGCTACAGAAGCCCCTCTCAGGAGCTGGAAACATCTTGTAACACAAATAAGAAATATTATAAATGCAAATTCATTATACAGTTGGATGTAAGAAGGATCAGCAATAATAAATGCATGTTGGTTGAAACATAACCCTATGGAAAACTCAAACTTGTATAGCCTATATGCATTTGTGTCAGCCCGACAATCTGAAAAATGCCCATGTCAAGTGTTATTTTAGGGAAGATAGAATAGTATACTGGCAATCCAGATTCAAATTCAAACATGGCTCTAGGTTGATACCTGCAACACACATTTATGATGAATCTGGGAGAATATTGTATTAATGAATGCAGCTTATACACTTCTGAAATAAATTATGTGCCACAGATGGTGAGATCATGGTGGGATCAGCTTGAGATGCATATATTTTTCTGATACATTAAGCCACGGAACTAACTACAGTGCAGTTTCTCATGCAGAGGTATTTTTCACATATTTTTCCTTAGGTCTGCTTGTAAAGATAGAATAAATTGTCCTTGACATTCGTAAACATATTTCTTCTGTCAGTCTGTGCCCCTTCCCTCTCTATGTAATACCCCATGGAAACAGTGCATGGGGGAAGCTGTGCTTAGTATTCTGCAACAGCAAGTGCCTGAGAGCTCTGAAATGGGAAACTCTGTCCTCCAATAAATGACTGCAGGGATAAATAGACCATACTTGCTTTCATTCGACAAATATTTGCCTTTGTGAGGTGTAATGCAATTTGGGAAAACAATGCTGATGGCATTTTCAGATGAATTTGGATTTCTTATATTATTGAGTAGTGAAGAAAGATGAAGAGCTGGATCATCCAGATTATTCTAACTAATAGCATATTCCCTGGACCATATTTATTTGCATCTTTATATGTATGCAATCTTCTTTGTACATGTATGCAATCATGCATGTGTACATATAGCGTGTTACCACCAAGAAGCAAAGATCCTACCTCAGCATCTGATGATGCTATCTGTAGTCCAGCCTTCCTCCTTTTCCCACACTCACTTTACTTAAAGACCTCATTTGAGGCAGAGATTGTGCCTATCCTGATGTTGGTCCTTTGCAAATGTAAATCCATTTCAAAAATTTGCCAGTGTTAATCTGTCACATGGGTCTTTCATGCAAAATTGCCTGTCACAGTCTCCTTTGCAATTCTGTTTAACAAGAACTTAAATGTTCAGTCTGACAGTGCTCTAAGACCCCTTCCTGTCATCCTGACAAATACTGCTGCAGTGTTCCCTAGGATTTCTCTGCCTGTCTGGATTAGTCTGCTCTCTCTAGTCTTCTAACACATGATTTTTTTGTTTTGTTTTGCTTTGTTTGGTGATCTGTACAGCTCTTCAGATAAAGAATGTTGCTCCTTATGCATTAAGATAATGCAAATAAATAATGATAAATCAAAAGTAAATTCATTAATAATACAGTTAAACAGGATCAGAAATGAACAGTAAAGCCTGAAGGAGTTAAATTAAATTAGATTAGACAGACAAGAAGAGAAACAAAATCAGGAAAAATACCCTGGTTGGGTTTTGTTTGTTTGTTTGGTTGGTTGGTTTAGTTTTTGTTTTTTTTTTAAAGATAAGAATGTAATCTGTTTTTTATTTGAAGAATAACAGGATTTTCAAAAGATCCTTGTTAGCTGACTTAGACACACTGAGATAACAGAACCTCCTTATTTTACTCTTCTCTGCAAGTAACCACTATGACAACAAACAGGAGATTCCTAAGCAGCTGCCTACAGTGATGGTTTCACTTATTCAGCTCTTTGCACTTGAAGAAACCCGCAGAATATAAGGTGCATCTAAGGCAGAGAATAGGCATTCTTTGCTCACAAAAACTACCGTGCTAAAATGCCACACATATAGCTGAGCTGGTCTGCATTCTGTGATCCAGCTCACAGTGCTGAATTGCAGCTAAAAAGGTTGAAACACTACCTTGCCTTTGTGTCCTCCCTTTCCCTGTTATCCCAGCCAGTGCACAGGCAGAGCAGGAGGCAGCACGTGGCTTAGCATTCCTCAATTTCAAAGCCACTAAAAATAAATCCATTGATAAACAGGCAGGCAGAAGCTGGCAGCTGGCGCTGCAGCGAGCATGGGTGCGGCAGAGCCTGCGGGAAGCGCGGAGGTGTGAGCCCGTGGGAGAGCTTCTCACGGGGGTACCCAGGCCCCGAAGGAAGACGACTCATAACGTGAAGATTGGCACTGCATATTTGCAGTATGTAGTCAGTTTAGATTGAGTGGAATGTGGGACCCAAACTGGCTCCACTTAACCCAAAACACTGCATGCAAGATGCCTCTGCAAGCTCTGTTTCCATGGAAATGAACATTAGCATCAGCTTCCCTTGTAACATGACTCACTCTATTACACTGAGTTCAGTAAAACAGGTATTTTATCCCATTTCAGTCTGGGAGAAGATAAGGATTAGTTTGAAATCTGCACGTGGCATTATAAGAGCATGATTTGATTATTTCTTCTGGGCTTTAGATTGGAGCCTACCAGGCTGTATTAGGTAGGTAGAACAATACCCATTTAAACCAAGGCTGACTCACACGCATAACTCTGCCTGCCAAAACCTTATATATAAATCTTGCACCAAAAGGAGGACAAAATAAATTTGAATGTGTTTGCCCTCAAATTAGGCTTTATTACTGACATGATTGTCCTTCCAAAAAAAGAATTATTCTGATTTCAATAAACAAAGGAGTTGCTTCAGTCACCCTACTGATTTTTTTAAGGATTGGATGAATTTCCCACAAAGAAACCCTCTTCTTTACCACAACATTAAATTATTAAATCATCTAAGTCAAGTGAAAACTAGGCTTTTTCTGGACTGATGTTAAATAATAAGATAAACTCTATCTCAAACATGAAGGAAAAGTGGGATTTATATGGATTTGGTCTCAATATACATTACCAGCAACACTGCCTGATTGATTTCTCTCCAAGCTGTTGAAGAAATGGCAAATCTCCAAGGAATATTCTGGAAAGGAAGTTTTTAAATAAACCAAAAGAAGTTTCAAAGCTATTTTCAAAGCATGGTAGATCAGTGAAGTTTGACAGAATGAGTGCAGTGTTCACTTGGTTTAAATGTAGTAATGTTATTTAAAGTGGTCAGTAAAAGGGATTAAAAAAAAAAGGAATAATTTTTCACATTCTCTCTTCATACCTCTAAGCACTAGAGAAATACAGTGTCTCTGGGAGGGGTCATTGTCCTGGTCCATGGTTTATTAATATGATTCACAAATAGAAACTCAGCTGCAGAACCATTAGTTTTCTTCTTTCTATGAGAGAAACCTAGTAAGACTTCAGATCTCAGGTCAGATTTATGGAACTTGGTTCACAGTTAATAAAACCACAAATAATTTGGCACCTCCAACAGAAAATAATGAAACCTGTTAATTTAAAATTATCTAATTTTAAGTGTGGTTTTGGTTCTTCTGTGGTAAGGTCTTGATATAAAATAACAGAAGGTTGTACCTGGCCTATTATGGTGACATATGTTAGCATGACTCCTGGAGTTTAGGATATGATTATGTAGAAAATAAAGTGAGCAGAAGCAAGCAGAAGCCTCTCCTGAAGTGCAGGACTGATCTGGTGGATTCAAGAGCACCCTCCCCTTCCACCAAATCCTGCAGGTGCAGAGCATGCCCATCATCCCAGCCACATTAGCAGCATCTTACTGCCATGACATCCTTGTAGCTGACTGCAACAGATATTGACAGAATGAATGTCTTTTTCTTTTTAAAGCTGAGAAAATTTTCTCCCTAAGTCCAAATTTTCCAAGGCTTTCTGAGTAACACCCATATAGTAAAGTTTTCAGGTAAACATACATAGTCTTTGTTCCAAGTCATTATTCTGTCCCTTGCAAACCTAGAAATATACAAGAAATCTGAAATCCTTAAAAATCCATCCTTCTGTCATTCTAAAGCAAGCACATAGAAAAAACCTATTAAAAATTCCCCATAAGAAACAAAATTCTTTCTAACACAAACGAGGTTATAAAAGTGTCTTAGTCTAACACTGCTAATTCTATTGGGGCATAACCTGATCTCCTACCCTGCAACAATATACTGTTTATAACCTGTTCTTTTAAATCAGTTCCTGATCAAATCCATCCCCAGTTCATTAAAAATTATTGTACAAGAGTAGCTAATAAAAGAACTAATTGGGACACAGGCCAACTTCTCCCAGCTTTGTGATAGAGTTCTGACATTTCAGTACTTTTAATGAAGTGTATGTGCTGGTGTTACAGTGTTCAATAAATTGTGCAGTAAAGATATGGAATAAATTTCAGAATTCTTTCTTTGGGGAGGAGACAAATTCAGATTTTGGCTTTGAAACAGATGGACAAAACCCTCTTAGAATTCTGTTCTTGAACAAATGCACTAAATTTTGGAAGCTTCTCTCCTCCTCTTGGTTTCATAATCCTGCAAAATCTTCTTTCTGCTTCTCAAGTTTTAAAATTTCATTGCCTGTAACAGAAGCATAAAGCTGGGTTTTTTGAGTTAGTTTTATTTCCGTAGTGATACTGTGATCTGAAAATGAGAATTAATTCTGCAAACACACTGAATTTCTGTCTTGTTTCCAAGATCACTTTGTATTTTCACTTCTTCACTCTTTAGCATCTCACTGTGTTTGAGATAGCTTATTCTTCTTACAACACTTTCCAAAATCTTTGTTCCCATCATCATCTAGGTTGACAGAAGTTCTGCAGTGGACCTCTGCACAGACTCAGCCTGGACTACAGATACGTGCAGGCAATTAGACAGGTCATGTACAGATAACAGGAGGGGCCTAAAATGACTAAGGACATCACAATAGGGGTAGCAATCTTGCTCATGGCCTTTCTATCCACACACAAAAACTTACTGCTTGATGTGCCAGTGGCCCTTCCAACTGACACAGCTGGAGGATGGGATGAAACTTTGGCTGGGAATTCACTTGGACCAACCCCTTCATAGAAAAGGCAGATGTGCACAGTGGCTTGACGGGCAGCTCATGCCTTCCCACTATTTGCTTCATAAGCCAGAAGAAGGATCAAGTCTTTCTGTAACTCAGCAGGAAGGAAGCAGCAAATAGCTCAGGCCAAGGCAACACAAAGACTTGTAGAACATGCTGCAAAGACTCCTGTCTGCCTAGAAAGTCTGCAGCATGGCTCTGCATATCCAGGTGGGACCCAAAGAGTTGCTCACTCTAGCTAATTTTCAGTACAGTTACAGTCTGAAGGCCATTGTACTCTAATAAATATTTCCTGAATTCAATCAGCTAAGAGATTTTAACCCATTTCCATTTTAATCCACTTGACTGTAAAGCTAGCACAGGTATTTCTTTTTGTTTGACCTTCTCAGTTGAGTAGGTAGATCCTGGGTAGATAATAAGCAACTTCCATTTCACCCTTCTAGACTGGGTCTCTGCCTGCCTCCTTGCCTCTGTAGTGTACATTTGTTGTTTGGAATAAGTTGGAGGAACAATGTGAAAAATTGGTACTATGTCTGCATATATCTTTTTTATATTGCTAAGAAATCTTATTTCGTGTCCAACATTGCCTGTAGGATACTTTTTATAGGCATATAAGTCAACAAAAGGAAGTTCCGTGACATTTAAGACAGAGTTTGATATAGTTCATATATCAAAGTCTTAACCATTTTTAAGTGTTTGTATTCTGAACAAGGACAGCTGACTAATTATTATATCAAAACTTCTAATGAAACAATTAACAGAAGAAACAAAAAGTATAGATTTGAGATACATTTATCTGTCCACTGTTATGTGTCTGTTACCATGCTAAAAATCCTAGACAACAGCCACAAAATTTAGGTTAAGGAAGATGATAAAGCGATTAGTATTTGATCAGGCATCTATAAACAAGCAATGTAAAAAAAAGCTTTTTTCACTAAACCCTAATTACTTTGGGAGAAAATCCTTCTTTGCACACAGAAGGACAGATCATGTGCTAGCTCTAATTTATGCTGATCCTTATATATTGTACAGTAGGGATATGCCTTATCCCTTGGCTGTCTCTACGTGACATGCAATTTTTCACAGTACTTCCCAGTGATTTTCAGAATCCAGGAGCAATTCAGCATGGAGAATAATGGCAAGCAGGACATGGTGAGTTGTGCCTGCTCATGGCAATGCAATATGTTATCTTCCATCATCATGAAAAAAGATTGCATATTATCATGACTACAACTTGCTCTTGTAACAACCGTAAAGCGGCAAATAATTTCCACCTTGTCTTTCACAATCTAGACATGTCTCCTTTCTAAAGTAATTTTAATCTTTACTGTGTCGTCTTTATTTATTCTGTATCAACATCTTAAGAAGATGAAGCAGTGTAACTTCATCTACAACAGCTACCGGACTTATTCTATCAAATACAAAATGTTTCTTCGTTATAAGATTTATGTTTATGACCTCCCTGAAGGCTCTGCAAAATCCTTGGGTGATGTTACTGGTACAATAAGCATGGTTATTTTAGGTATATGTTCATATTTCAAGATTAGCACAGGAATTTTTTTTAATCTGGCAGTTACTATAGTGACAGTGACAGTTTCAGAGAGGAAAGATGGTATTGTGATAAAGATATTGTACTAAGATTCAGCTCAAATTGTCAGGAACTCTTCAGAGAGGGTCACTTACATCTTTTTGTTTTCTACTATTTTTTAATGTGGCAGTGCTTTGGTGAACAAGTTGTTGATCTGAATTGCAGAAGTAAATCCGGCTGAGAGTAGTTCTTTCATTCAGTAGAATTCTACATTTTAAAATATGTTTTTATTTTGTATCAAAACAAACCCAAACCTCTTGAAAGCTACTTTGTGTAAGTAAAATTAACCATCCCAGTAAAATCTAATGCTGAAGACCCATACTTTGTGTAGAAGGGGGACTTGATTTCAGGCTGCCAACTTGTCCCAAAAAGCCTAATATTGCTACAGTAGTGAGAAAGTTCTGTGGTTTATGCTGTTTTCAAAAGAAATTTCATTCTGGATTTGGAAAAAAGCCTCTTAACTAAACTTTGTGTGGTGGTTTGACTCCCCGATAAATGCTTAGTGTCCAGCAAAACTGTTTCAAGGCCTTTCTCCCCCCACACTTTTCACCTTCCAGAGGAAGGGAAAAGAAAATCAGCTAGGAATTTACGACTAGAGATAACAACCGAAAGAGGAGCTTTGATTAATACCACGGGCAAAGCAGAACTTAGAATAATGCTTAATTTATTACTAACAAACTAAAACTAAAAATAAGAAATAGAAACAGGTTAGAAAACACTTTTACACCCCCNNNTGCGCAACAGCTTCTTAAATATGTTTTCACGCAGGGGCGTAACTTAATGGTTCAAAAGCAGGAAGTTTTCCTCGGAGCTGGCCCTCATTGGCTCTGCTCTATAGGATGGAGGGAAACTTCCAGAGGCTTCCAACAGAAGCCAATCTTTCTCTTAAAAAAAAACAACTCTAATCAGAGAAACCCATGACACTTTGTCTGATAATCAATTTGTCATCATTCTATGATGAATTTCTAATGAACTGGTATTTTTGTAAAGACTTTTCCCCCCCTAAAAACATCTGTAGCCTAAACAACTATGCTTATCAATTTACAGTTATCTACATTAAAAAAAAACCAAAAAAAACAAGAGAGAATTGATCTCCATTGATTTCCTGAATAAGTGTGAGTAATTCTACAGCTTGTGAGGCCGAGCTGTAATTCAGGCTTGGTTAGAACGTGCCTGTTTACATGTCAGCCTTTCATCCATAACTAGGAAGCTATAGAAAGTCTGTTCTTATAGTTGCAACCAAATGTTCTCCTCACACCTGCCCAATGCAAAGATGAAACTCTGTAGTCCAAACCTCTCCAACACACACCTTGTAAGGGGGCTGCAATCTCACAATGAATTGTCAATGCCCATGATAATTACTGAAGTAGCCATGGTATGATAGTATATCAGTGATGGCCCAGGTGGTCCATTCTTGCCTCTAAAGAGTCTTTGACAGCTTAAATTTACCGTACATATGGAATCATTCATGGCTGCTGGCAGATGAAATGCTCATGGCTAAAGTCCCAGTGACAGCTGAGACAAGGTTCAGACTGCTGATCTCTACTCCATTTCAGTAGCTGATTGCCAACTTAGAGCTGCCAATTAACTACAGGAAGCATTGCTGTCTATGGCCTGCAAGTGTAAGCCATCAGTGGACACAGCCTAGCAGAGGATTGTAGGATGCTGAAGCCTCAACTAGGCAGCATCAGAAGTCACTGATTTTTCAGTTGTCTCCTAAAAAAGATCAGCATCCAACCAAGTGAACTGGCAGAGAAGACTTAAAATCAGAAATTTTCCCAGTTAGAACTGAGAAACCCATTCCTAATCTCTTCACTTCTTAGCTACCTGTAAATATTCCAGGGGAAAGTCTACCAGCTCAGCTTACACCACTGCAGTGTTCAGTGACCTGTGAAACACTGTCCTGGAGAGACTGGAAGTGTCGACATAATTACTGCATCTCAGGAAGCAATTCCAGAGAAACTTTCTAGGTTATCTGTGTACTGAGGTCTTTGGGATAAACCCTTTCCCAGTGCACCCTCCCAGCAAGAACAGTATGTTCCAGAGTGCCGTAATACCACATGGTAAACTGGTAATAGTGCTGTATCCAGAAACACCAGGATCTCCTGGGAAGGGGGTGTTGGTCTCTGGTAATAGAAAAAGCTTATTTTCCCTGTTTGTTTGGGTTTTTTTTCACCTTGTGGCTTAGGTAGTGTTGCCTGTAAGAGGAAAAGGATGATAAATTCTCTCCCAATGCAGGATAAATAAACTAGATTTCCTTATTGACACAGTGGTATTGGAGTGGTGTGATGACAATATTATGTCTTATTTGGAGGTGATTTGGCTCATGTGGGTAGCATTGGCATTATTGCCGTTTGGCATGGAGCTGAAAGACCTAAAAAGCTGATTATACTGAAGTGTTTGACCAAGGGATTCAGGACACAGCCCTAGGAGAATTGTAATCCTACTCAAGCACAATGTCCCTTTAAAGCTCACTGGTCCATTTCAGTTGTTTCTTCGCTATGCCTGAAAATCTTCTCCATCCTTCATACCAAAATGTACTTTTTATTTTGAGTAAGGTGATAAGAGGTTTGAAAGAAACATTGTTGTCACCTAACCTTACTCCACAAATTAGCTTTCTGAAGGGTTGGTTATAGAATCATAGCAAGTCTCTGTTGATTCTGCTGGCAGAGAGTAAAGCAAATGGTGTTTAGGCCTTAAGAATATAATTCCACCTGAGCTGGTTCTTCGGCTGGATCTGTAATGTTTAGTAAATTGGGTTCGATAAGTCACATTGCATTGAATGAGTTGGTTCATAAGTGGGACCCTGTTCTGCATGCAAGCTCTGAAATCTATCAACAGAGGAAGACAGATGCTGGAAATGGTTAGACACTTTATATGTTGTTATAGTAAATAGGGTTACATCAAGGTGGTATGCAGTTCACTAGTAGGGTTCTGTTGGGCTCCATTTTAAGGCCAATGCCCTATATCTTCATACAAGACTTGGATGCAGGACTCAAAGGAATACTCTGTTTGCTGATGACACTAAATTGGGAGGACTTGTTGACTCCCTTGCAGGCAGAGATGCCCTGCAGAAAGACCTTGACAGAATAGAGGGCTCGGAAACCACCAACTCTATGAAGTTTAGTGAAGACAAGCGCCAGATTCTGCATTTGGAACAGGGCAACAAGTGACTGGGGAGCAGTGCCATGGAAAGGGACCTGGGGGTCCTGGTCAGTGGCAAGTTGAATCTGAGTCAGCGGTGCCCTGGCAGTCAGGAGGGCCAACCCTGTCCTGGAGGGCATCAGGCAAAGCATCACCAGCCAGACAAGGGAGGGGATTGTCCCGCTCTGCTCTGCACTGGTGGGACCTCACCTTGAATATTGTGTGCACTTTTGGGAGCCACAGTATAGGAAAATTATTAAGCTAATGGAGAGTGTCCAAAGGAGGTCAATGAAGTTGATGAAGGGCCTTGAGGGGAAGCTGTATGAGGAGCGACTGAGGGAACTTGGTCTATTCATCCTGGAGGAGACTGAGGGGAGACCTCATTGCTGTTACAACTTCCTCATGAGGGGAAGAGGAGGGGCAGGCACTGATCTCTTCACTGTGGTGACCAGTGACAGGACCCAGGCCTGAAGCTGTGTCAGGAGAGGTTTAGGACAGATACTAGAAAAAGATTCTTCCCCCAGAGGGTGGCTGAGCACTGGAACAGGCTCCACAGGGAAGTGGTCATGGCACCAAGGCTGCCAGAATTCAAGACATGTTCGAACAACTCCCTCACACACAGAGTGTGATTTTTGGGGTTGTCCTGTATAGGGCCAGGAGTTGGACTTCAGTGATCCTTGAGGGCCCCTTCCAATTCAGGAAATTCTGTGATTCTGTGATTCTAGCTTGTTATAAGGGGGAGATGAGGTTCACAGTGGGAAGAAAATGGTAAACATGATTTATGGTTGTCATGGTTCAAGCCCAGCCGGAAATTAAGCAGCATGCAGCTGTTCATTCAACCCCTCTCTCTGCCCCCCCCAGCTCCGGTGGAATGGGGAGGAGAACCAAGGTAAAACTTGTAGGTTGAGATAAGAACAGTTTAATAATTGAAAATAAAATAAAATACAGTCATAATGGTAAATAATAATAATAATAATGCTAATAAAAAGAGATAAACAAGTGATGCATGATTCAATTGCTCACCACCTGCTGACCAGTGCCTGACCCTTCATCATGAACCCAGATTGGCCTTGCCCCCTTCCTGGTAACTCCACCCAGTTTATATACTGGTCATGATGTTCTATGGTGTGAAATATCCCTTTGCTCTGTTCAGGTCACCTGTCCCAGCTATGTCCCCTCCCAGTTTCTTTTGCATACCTCCTCACTGGTAGAGCATGAGACTCCTGGGAGCAGGGATGGAATTGGGTCTTAGTCACCAGGACAGAGACTTAATCAGGGTTAAGTCAGTACTTCTCTTATTTAGGCTCTTTTTACACCTTCACATTTTGGATTCCTGTCTGCACAGTGGCCCCATTTAAAAATGAAGTTGGAAAATAACCCCACCACAACTGTGTCACTAGAGTCAGCACCCACAGCCAGGAGGTGGATTGGAAACCATTTAGGTTGAGGAACCAAGTGTTTATCCTATCATCCTGGGTGATTGTTGCCCCCTATCCTATAATTTATTCCTAGTTTGGCACCTATTTCCCTAGGAGATCAAAGGAAAGCCTATCTGGACACAGCCTATGCCTGGGGTTTCCTGTGGGTTTGTCCTTGGCATCTTTCTGTGCAGCATCCAGCTTCAGTCCATTGTGCAAGTTCCTCAACACCCTACAGTTAGGAGAAGGAGCTAAAGATGCCATCTGAAGTACCTCTATTTGTTGCACTGATGTGTTTGTCTTTTAATAGTTTCAACATCTGAATTGGAAGGCAAGGCTTGGATTCATCTCACCCACATTAAACCATGTGGAAGATAGATGCTTGGTCTTGATTAATTGTTTCAGCTCTCTCTATGTGTAGTTATGGCATAAGGATACCTCCACAAATCAGTTCTTCTCATCTATCTCAGATACCTGTTTCAGTGTGTTCTGAATCTGCCTCTGCAGCTGCCTGTCTCTCTGCAGTGATTTCTTAGGGAGATTGCATCATTATTTTCTGCTGGATCTCCACTTTTAGATGGGTTAAGGTGAGTGGGATATCATTCATTTCTGCAGTAGTACATCAAAATCTGGTCTATTGTAGTCCATACATGAGTCACAGTGGATGAAATGCTAAAACTACTAGATTGACAGTGAATAGATCCTGTTTTTTTCTGAGGAACTTTCAGTTAAAAATCTGCCAAAATTGATTCCTTATAGATTTTGGATAATGAATTCCTGAGCCCTGCCAATGCATTCACATTCAAGTTAAATGGAAGTTGAAAGGGAATGAAGAAAATGGTGGTCAAAGATCTGCACATTAGTACACACAGCACAACAAACATTTTTCCAAAGGGGAAAATGATGTGGTTGTAGCTTTTGCAGTGTTTGAAGTTTAAAAGATATTATTTTACAACACTCTTCAGACATAACTATGCATCTATACATATGTAGGACACTGAAAGAATGTAATGATTTACTCAAGGGCAAGGTGATACTCCACTTGCNACAGTTTAATAATTGAAAATAAAATAAAATACAGTCATAATGATAAATAATAATAATAATAATGCTAATAAAAAGAGATAAACAAGTGATGCATGATTCAATTGCTCACCACCTGCTGACCAGTGCCTGACCCTTCATCATGAACCCAGATTGGCCTTGCCCCCTTCCTGGTAACTCCACCCAGTTTATATACTGGTCATGATGTTCTATGGTGTGAAATATCCCTTTGCTCTGTTCAGGTCACCTGTCCCAGCTATGTCCCCTCCCAGTTTCTTTNCTAATAAAAAGAGATAAACAAGTGATGCATGATTCAATTGCTCACCACCTGCTGACTGGTGCCTGACCCTTCATCATGAACCCAGATTGGCCTTGCCCCCTTCCTGGTAACTCCACCCAGTTTATATACTGGTCATGATGTTCTATGGTGTGAAATATCCCTTTGCTCTGTTCAGGTCACCTGTCCCAGCTATGTCCCCTCCCAGTTTCTTTTGCATACCTCCTCACTGGTAGAGCATGAGACTCCTGGGAGCAGGGATGGAATTGGGTCTTAGTCACCAGGACAGAGACTTAATCAGGGTTAAGTCAGTACTTCTCTTATTTAGGCTCTTTTTACACCTTCACATTTTGGATTCCTGTCTGCACAGTGGCCCCATTTAAAAATGAAGTTGGAAAATAACCCCACCACAACTGTGTCACTAGAGTCAGCACCCACAGCCAGGAGGTGGATTGGAAACCATTTAGGTTGAGGAACCAAGTGTTTATCCTATCATCCTGGGTGATTGTTGCCCCCTATCCTATAATTTATTCCTAGTTTGGCACCTATTTCCCTAGGAGATCAAAGGAAAGCCTATCTGGACACAGCCTATGCCTGGGGTTTCCTGTGGGTTTGTCCTTGGCATCTTTCTGTGCAGCATCCAGCTTCAGTCCATTGTGCAAGTTCCTCAACACCCTACAGTTAGGAGAAGGAGCTAAAGATGCCATCTGAAGTACCTCTATTTGTTGCACTGATGTGTTTGTCTTTTAATAGTTTCAACATCTGAATTGGAAGGCAAGGCTTGGATTCATCTCACCCACATTAAACCATGTGGAAGATAGATGCTTGGTCTTGATTAATTGTTTCAGCTCTCTCTATGTGTAGTTATGGCATAAGGATACCTCCACAAATCAGTTCTTCTCATCTATCTCAGATACCTGTTTCAGTGTGTTCTGAATCTGCCTCTGCAGCTGCCTGTCTCTCTGCAGTGATTTCTTAGGGAGATTGCATCATTATTTTCTGCTGGATCTCCACTTTTAGATGGGTTAAGGTGAGTGGGATATCATTCATTTCTGCAGTAGTACATCAAAATCTGGTCTATTGTAGTCCATACATGAGTCACAGTGGATGAAATGCTAAAACTACTAGATTGACAGTGAATAGATCCTGTTTTTTTCTGAGGAACTTTCAGTTAAAAATCTGCCAAAATTGATTCCTTATAGATTTTGGATAATGAATTCCTGAGCCCTGCCAATGCATTCACATTCAAGTTAAATGGAAGTTGAAAGGGAATGAAGAAAATGGTGGTCAAAGATCTGCACATTAGTACACACAGCACAACAAACATTTTTCCAAAGGGGAAAATGATGTGGTTGTAGCTTTTGCAGTGTTTGAAGTTTAAAAGATATTATTTTACAACACTCTTCAGACATAACTATGCATCTATACATATGTAGGACACTGAAAGAATGTAATGATTTACTCAAGGGCAAGGTGATACTCCACTTGCATAAGCTGTTCATCCCTTAGGCAATGTAAGATTATACTGTCTTTTCCAGAGAAACCTTACTTGTGGCATTTAACCAGATCTAATACACTTGCTATTAGACAAACAGTGGGTGCTATAGTACCATAAGGATGCAAGGAAGGCTGCTTAAAGTAAAAGTATCTTATCATATTATAATAGTTGTATTTACTGCAGTTTAGCTCTTTGGATAGTATTTAATATTATTAAGACATAGTTTTCATAGCTTTAAAGGATATGCAAAGGTAAAATAATGGTTTTTATATCTGAATGGAAGAGGATCATGCATGTACTTTGTGTAGAAACTGTAGCTTTCAGCTGTCTCTTTAGTTATAAAACAATATTGTTAAGAATCCTGATGCTTTAGACTGGCAAGTTAATGTATTAAGGAGCTTGATTATCTCAGAATAGGAACTAATCACATAAATCTTCTTCTGGTACCTGAAGGGCAAAAGTATAATTGAGGAACAGTTTGCAGTGGTGGCTGTAAGCCATATGAGTGCTGCTTGGTCCTAGACCAGCTGTATGGTGATCTACTTTTCAGTTTCAACATAGTAGCCTCAGGGCTGCTCTTGCTTGTACCAGTTTCCCAAATGCCCAGCACTGCTGCTGTGATTGCTGAGAGCACAGTGAGACACATGGGACACATGGAGGGGTGGAGGTACCCTCACCAGAAGAGCTCACATTCTGGACCCTTCCACCAAGTCCTGTGCAAAGGAGTAAAGTCACTTATTGAATTAGGCTGGCAAAAGTTGCTTAGCTTTTACAGGTTTTTCACTTTGTCACTAGAGGATTTTTGTATGGATTTTTTGTAACACTATTGTGCTTTGTTTGGTTTTGTCCGCAGTGAGGTTGTACTAATTAATATTGATCATTGTGTTTTCATATAGCATTCCACGATAATGGGAAAGCTGGGATATAAATAGTTGTCAATCATTATTTGGGTGTCTTATAGATGAGATACTTTATCACTGGGATGTAATAAAAAAATAACAGAAACGAAAGTGTTACTTTCCTTCTCTCAACTCCTCTTTTTTTTTTTTCTTTTTAATGTGACAATCATCAGTTAATTTATTTTGTGCATTTTTGCAACAAGAGGTGAAATGACTGTTCTTTCTTCAAAGAGGGCAGGCAGAGCAAAATCTTCATGCTCCTGGGCAATTATCAGTGATGTTAGTGCAGGTCTTGGAACAGGGCTTGTATGTAGGTTATGCGTAGATGGGAGATGCTTTATGTAGTGTAGAAGAATTTCTTTACTGATGTTGATAGAATCTATGAAGCAAGTTTGTATTAGAAATGCCTGGGACATTCCTGCATAAATGGCAATTTTTCAAATGAAAATATTTCAGAAAGATGTATAACTTTTAAATAGAAGTGAGAGAAAGAGAAAGATTTTAGTGGTATGGTCAGTAAAGTACTGGCCCTGGGAAGCAGGAGGTGGCCAGTCAAGGCCTTTTAATTGCTTCAAGATTATCTGCGTTAAAGAACTTTCAGTCACTTGTGCTTTAAAGAATCTCTTTGAATGCTTTAATTCTACTGTGTAGTGGAACTAAGTTGTAAACCCCCAGTAGGTGCCACAAAACAAATTCATCTTATTTGAGTTTGCTGTGTTTAGAGTGGATGTGGGGTCTATGTATGAGAGTAATTTCAAGAGTCTTTCATGGTGTCATTCCAAAGACGCACACCTGTAAGTCTAAATCATATCTGCTTACATTGCAGTCTTAGTAAATATGAGAATCATCTAGTCACATATATTTTAGTTTGTTTCCAGCATCTGTTCCCAGATCAAATGCTTTTACCTACAAATACACATAAAAAAGATATTCAGCAAACTTCATAATCTTAGTAGCAGTTGTTCTGTACATAGAATTATAAGAGATTTTCCATTATTTTAGTGTAATATTTCATGACACTCTAGGCCCAGAAATAACAGCTTTATCCTTTAGAGTACAAAAAACCAATGAAACCCACAACTAATTTTCTGCCTAGGTCTCACGATAATGTGCTCAGAAGGCATAATGTAGGTTGTTTTCAGGTATTTCATGGACTACTGTTTCAGATAAATAATGTAAGTGTACAAGGAGAAGGATTTGAAAGCAGGTGCAGTAGCATTTCTAAAAATCCCCTTAAATATTGTGCTCTTCCCACCCCAAAATATATGTGACATCTCCCAGCATCATATGTTCTACTGGGGGTGTGAGAACTTTGCGTACATAAGTTTTCTATCAGTTATTTAACTGATTCATGGTTTGCCACCTACATATAGATAACTATCCAAAATCCTGATGATATTACTTTTGTGTGTCATCAGATAATTTTATATTGCACTGCAAAGTCCTTAGTAACCCTTTAAAAAAAACCCACAAAAAATATGATATATAAATATACATGCATAGGTTTCCTATCTTGTTTTAGTCTTTAATTTTGTTCACAAATGTCCTTGATAGTCACTGCACGAACATCTATCAGTAAAAGTTCTGCTCTAGATCACACAGAAATACAATGTGGGAAACTTCCACAATGGAACTGAGCAATTTGTATGAAGATTAATACTCATGTCTAAATCTCGACAGTAGTCTTTTAATCACATTTCAAACAAAACCATCCACAGGATGAGAAAAAGGGTTAATGATAAACTTCCCTGGAAACAACATGGACAACCATAGTTCACTATATAATTTAATTTTTAAAAACTGGATGTATAGATTATATCCAACTGAATCAATTATTCCTGTAAATAACTGTTCAACAAGAAGCAGCTGTGTTTTTCCAATACTATTAAAATTTGAATTAATACTAAAAGAAACAAAAAATGAAGGGGGTAAGTGGATTATAGGCATTACTTGTTCCAAATGACATAATTCTACCACAGGCTCCACAGTAAGTATTTACAGTAAAATGATACTTCAGCTTTAAACTATGATTCCTGAGCCCTTATTCATATTTACTGTAAACTCTTCTCTATGGAATTGGTAATCGCTCTCATGAACAAAAGAAAGAAGCAAACCTCAAAATGAATAAAAAGCTTTTAGTTTAAAATGTGATTAATTAAATCTCATCTCTGTTCCTCGCAGATTTCTTTCATGAGGTGATGGCCAGTAGGGACAAGTATAATCAGTTGGTTTGACCTCTCTCTGCAGACATTTGCTTAGAAGCTGGATTAAAGCACATTTTATAGGAAGACATAATAATTCCTTGAAGACCTAAGGTTGTGATGAATTTACAGCCTTCTAATAGGCTGATCCAATTTCTACCTACCATCACAACTAGGAAATCACATGTCACTTTAGGGTTCAAAGTTGGCTTTTACACCCTTTATCTTCAGTCTCAGCTACTGGATTGTTCCAATGCCTTTCCCTGTAGGACAGTATGTGAACAAAAGCTTTGTATATGGATCAGATCTTAAAAAAAATCCAGCAGTAAATTGTAAATTGTGTCTTCTGTGACCTGAATTATTTGTGGGCCTCTTTGTACACTCTGCACTTTCCACACTGTTACTTAAATGGGACTGTCAAGAATCAGAATCAGGTCTCTAGTAATGACCTTGGCACTGCTATGTTCAGAGAAAAAGTGCCTTCCCAGCTTAGTCTCATGTGCATATGCAAGCATCTAACTAAATGCTTTGGCCAGAAGATTGAAAGAGGTTAGTGAAGAATACTTGGGTTTTTCTAGTGAATACTTCAAAGGGCTCTCACCTGTGAGAACAGCTGGTCTTCCTTGTACCCAAACACAGCATTTGCTTGAATTAAAGTACGTTTTCCTGGACTGTGATCTTATCATTTACTGCCTCATCCATCTCGGTGACATCGTTATTCTGCAGTTGAACTATATCCTATGGGTCACTGATAAAAACATCCAATAACATTGGAACAAACTCTTCTGCAGGTTTCAGGAGGTTTCAGGAGACACTGTGGATGCTGGATCTAGTATGAGGTGAAACACACTAATATCTTAATTTCATTAATATCTTAATAGGTATTCCCGAGTGGAGATTAGCTTTTCACGTCTCCATTACCTTCCACTATACCTTGCTTTTGCTCCTGTCAGCATTTGTAGAAGTTTTTGAAACAATATTGCTGGTTAAACTTCTCCAGAACGTGAAAGAACTCGTATGTGCTCAAACGATGTGACCAAAATGCAGATGGATTCAGTTTGTCTATGATAACATAAAGAAGTATGAGAATCAGGCAAGGTGCTTTAACAAACCATCGTACACAATGCTGGAGGAAGAGGATGATACTATAAGAGCAGCCGAAAAATCGAAGAACAGAAAATTTAGTTTTGGGAAGTTTTATTAGCAGCTGTAGTGAGGGTGAGCAGAGCACGGAGACTGTGCCTTACAAGAACAGTTGATAAGTAGTTATCCCACAATGCTGTGGGAAAGTCAAAAAGATGCAAAGAGCGTTGTGATTTTACGTACATGGAGCATACTACTGCTGAACTTCAGACATGCATGTCAACATGCATGTTTCACAAACAGCTGTGCAACAATCAGATTTAGAGTAATGATGTGTTCTTTAGCAGGTCAGTTCTTCATGTTGCAGGTCTTATCAATAATCAGGCAAAATCTCTCACAAGGCAGAGTACTGCTGTGAGAAGGTGCACTGACATCAAACAGCCAGGGGAAATACGTGCACAATGAATGGGGCAACAGCAACAAAAAAATGTAGGCAAGGATCAAACCTAATTTGAATGGAATGGTTGCTGGAGTACCTCTTCAGTCTGTTTTAGTAGCATGTGGTTTAGGCAATTCTTCATATGCACTGCATAGGCTAAACCCCTCCTCTCTTGCTAATACTTTGTGCTACGCAGATTGACCTAAGGGCAGGATTTGAACATGATGTTGTCCTTGAGGCAGGGATTTTACAGCCAGAAATGTGGGAATTAGCTATTTCTGCCCTTTAATATAGATTTACCACCAACACAGAAGTCTGTGACGCATTTTCCTCCTCTACCTCTAATGACACAGATGCCTAAAGTTCTTAGCCTGAAAACCTGAAATTACCTCTGCTTCTCTCTCCCTGTAGGATGAATGATTCATTTTGTTCCATGACGCTGTTTCCAACTGCAAAACTGTTACATAAAGGCATTCAGGCCTTCTGCTTTTCATTCAGCTTTGGGAATTTCCTGTGCTTTTCCACCAAGACCTAGGTAGAGTGAACTTCAGGATTATTTTGAGTCAGGTGCCATGCAGAGAATAATTATTTATATTTGTACTTTTTCCATAATGGTGCACTTTCTGATATTTGACAGTCATCCCACTTCAATATGTTCAACACATTCAGTATGTTTAAGCTAAATACTGCTTCATCTTGTCCATGAAAGATCTCATTTCATATCGACATGACATTTACTCAGTTCCAGTTCAAGAAGACTGTCCTTTTCAGGAATTCTGTTTAAATCACAAGACCACCAATGGGAAGAATGTACATAGATTTAGCTAATGAATAGGAATGTCCCACACTGGGAATAGCTTACTCCACAAAATAACTCAATTACTTCTTTTTCTTCTTGTTTATTTTTTTAAAACAAAAACTGTATATATTTCTTTTAATCTTGAAGCTCTTTGTCTTAATCATCCTCCTGGTTCTCATTCATATTTTTTATTTCTACTCATGAATTTTATGCTTGTCTATAGATTCAAAGGTACTTAAGTATATATTCTCTGACTAGGCAGGCCCCACACATGGGCAGCATCTGTTCAACACAAGGAGTCTTCACAGAGATGAGCACTGACCTATATAGGGATGGGTAATGGAGAGATGAGGTCTTGCTCTCTGTCCCAGGTTTCCTTTCTTTATGATAGACTAGGACACTGCTTTGCTTCTAACACAATGGTTAACCATTCCTAACAAGGTGATTTCCAGTCGGTGAAAACTTCCAGTTTACTAACATTTTCTTGACTTTGGAAAACTGATAATTAGTATAAGCTACGATGGTATACCTGAGGCTTTCTACTACTACTTCTGAAACAGGAGAAAAAAAGCTAGGAGTAATGGAACACTATTAAATTTAGTTTGGAAAGTTTTATTAGTATGCTTTATATAAAATAAAACAGCTATTTCAGTGCACTGTAAGCTGTTATTGAAACAGATTAAAGGCAATCATCACAGTATTCTAGACATCATACTATTCTCTGTCAGTGTGTTATTAAATAGCATCATAAATATGACAAATGTGTTCTCTAAGCATTTAAATGCTTTGTTTTGTTTGGGGAGGAGGGGGAATGCAGCAAAACAGCACTATTGGGCCATATTTTTAGCTGCTGCAAATTAACATAGCTCCACTGGGAGTAGTGCCAGGAATTTAAAATTATTGTTGAACTTTACAGTAGAATCAGCTACTGTGGTACTTCAGTTATATGGAGGGCTGGGGTGTGGGAAACATTTGAAAGAAAGCATAATAGATTACCTTTGGATAAGCTTCGCTTCAGTGCCAAGTGAGCTGAATAAAACATTTCCAGCTGCAAAATATTGAATGTCTGCAATATGTTTTAATACTAGCATTAGAAATAACCTATAAAGGAAAAATTGGTGCATGCAAACCCTATACTTTCCTAAACAGTAGAATTCCCTGCATGCAGACTCTGAAGTAATGGCTAAAAACCCTCTTCTTTATAATCAGCATGGGGACTCACATATTGTCTAGTGGAATCCCTGCTAAATAAGCCATATGGTCATTACACCATGGTTTAAACCAAGAGAAAAAGTATTATTTTGATTCAATTATCAGATAAGAGCCATAAGATGAAAGAGCTAATAATTTTATTTTTTTCAGACAGCAAAATGAGATACAAAATCTATCTTGTAAAATTAGATAATATTAGGAAAAAAACCCCACACAGTTTGAAGCCATAGTATTTTTTAAATGCTAAGAAGTGAAATGCAATATATGTTTAAAGAAAGGTACTTAACTATTCACACAGTGTGGCTGAATATTAAATTAATTGTATCAAGACTGAAAAAAGCATTTGGAACCATGGAGGACAGGTCACTACAGTCATTGCAATCCAATGGGAGGTTCTAAGGACAGAGATGGAACAGAGTAGAAAACACAACTGAATCTAATATTGTGTAAATCAGTCTTTGCTGGAATGATATGTTCAGTTCTGCTCAGCTTGCCTTAGTAGAGCTATAAACAGGAAGGAGAGGGGTTCAAAACTGGGTCATTGACACCACAAACACTGGTGGAACTCATCACTACTAGTCATCATTAAAATCAAGACCAAAAAAAAAAAAAGAAAGAAAGAAAAGGATTAATCTTATGGTGAATGAATGATGAAAACATCCACAGTTATAACAATAAGGCACTATCACATTTCTAATAGAGGGAAAAACCAAATAAGGAATTAGCAGGGCCAACAAGGGTTCTTCTCAAAGTAATTTCCCCTAGCTGCTATCAGTTGACTGGTTGCATCACCAGCTGGCTGGACAAGCCCCATCTATGTAAACTAGAAACAGGAACTGAGTCCTTGGTGACAGAAACAGGTTAAGGGGCAACTGTCTGTTACGTGATGACAACAGATCAGAGCTGAGGATCTGTGAGTGTGTGAAGGAAGAGATGATACCCTGATCAGCTGCAGTCAGTGCAACACATCTTGCCACAGTCCTAGCAAAGGAAAAGATTTCTGTTCTGTTTTCAAAATACTTCTAACTTTTCTGTGCTTATCATATCTGCAAAGTAAATCAGAAGATGAAAGCTGTTTTGCATAAAATCTGATCTGGGAGTATCTTGGGAAGGATAGAATAAGGTTTACAGTATATAAGCAAAGCTATGAAATTTTAAATCCTAGCAAAAGTAAGATGAAGAAGGAAAGTGTTTTGGAAGAGCCAAGACAACAAACATAAAGCAATATTACACTTCAAAGCAACTAGGCAATAAAGAACACAGCTCATCATGTCAGCACATTTTTGGAATGCTTTCAAATACTGCTCTTTAACATTGCTCAACCTACAACATTTACACAAAAACAAATGAATAAAAATGTACCACCATGAAACTAGGGACTACTATCTCCCACATGTCATGGCTAATCTGTGCTACAACTTTCCAGAGATGAGAGGGCCCAGGGAGAGTGCCTCCAGATGGAAGAGCACAGGGTTCCTTACAGTGTGTCTCTTTATGCTGATTCTGTATAGTCCCACTTGCTCCCCAAGAGGATACTGTACATTGAGACATCAACATACATTACAAATAAGCACTGGTTATGTATCAACTGTGTATCAATAGTGTAAAGGAGCAGCAGAAGAGAAAACGTTTATTCAGCAAAGACATGGAAAATCTGGAAGCACAAATGAATCTATAGCAACATACGTATTTATTTTGAAAAATGTGTCAATAGGTCTCCAAAGACAAGAGATGAAGCTTTAAGCAGTAGTGGGTAGACTGTGACTTCATGTTTAACTTCAAAGACAAACCTATGCTTTCATCTAATCAACATATTTCCTAACATAATCCAGTACAATCTCTGTTGAGTATTTCTAGACTACCAATGCATACCATTGTGAAAAATATACATATACTCTGGCCTAATTTAATATACTGGAACACTGGACTTCTTTCAAACTCTCTAATGCACAGTCAGTTAAGAAAACATACAAAATCTTTGGTGACTTGCTACCAACACAGTTCTGTTGCAAAACAAAATGAGGGGACAAAGCTGAAAATAGTTGGGTTATGTCAGTGCTGTGGACTGATGGAGGCTGTTGGAAGGACACACAGCAGTGAGGAAGCGAGGGAGTCTCACACTCAGGCTGCTAGTTTCCAGATGTCTCAATAGCTGGAATCTCAAGCAGTATGGTCCACATGAAAGGAAGGTCCAGCACTGGCTGGGACAGATAACACTGCTGGAGTTCACTGAAGTATGCTTTCAAAATAAAAGCTTGCATTTATGAGATTTAGAATGTTGTAGTGACAATTAAGGAAAGAAACAGAAGCTCTGAAATCTGCTTTATGCTACTCTGCTCCTCAGTAAGGTGGTTCTTAACCACTGCTTTATCTTTTTGCTATTCTATAATACATCTGTTGTATGAATGCTATGAAAGACTGATGAAAGTTGCTGTATAAAGGAAAACTGTTGTACAAGATATGCCAAAGACTTTGGCTAATCGCTCCTCCTATTTTTATATCATACAAGATTGTCATGTTTCACAAGGGAAACCAAGATCAACATGCAGTTTCTTTGCTTTATGCTGTGTGAAATGCTCATGTTACAAAACTAATGGTTTATTTCATATATTGCAAATATCACAATCATCATATCAATACTGCTTTTGAAACAAAGGATTTTCCTTAATTAAGGATGACGTGTTTGGTGCATTGGTTTTGTCAGCCAAATTGGTCTCTTGTGAAACATCATGTGCCTTCCTGAATGTGCTGAGAAAGGTTGTTCCGGATACTCCATGGCGATTATTTTAAAAAGCAAGTCTCCTTTCTGAAAAGATTATTTCTTTCTTAGAAGATAAACAGTGGAAGGTTAAAGTTACCCTAAAGGTAAAGTAAGGTCAAAGCTGTTCAGAGTCATCAAATAATTTATCCTGAAAAAAGAATACTGGTAGGTTGAGCTAGTCAAAGATTTGGGTTGACTGAACATTGGCTATCATGCTATGGCACACCATTGACTTTTCAGAACTTGTCAATCCCTTCAGCCTCCCCTGCATTACTGCAGCCATCAAAGAACAGCATGCATCAGGAGCTCTGCTACACTTCTAAATGAAAACGGCAAATATTTCTGAAATACTGCTCAGTGCCCTTTAAACCTAGGCAGTTCCTCAAGCTGACAAAAATCTTTCTAAGCCTAGTAAACTACTTGGAAAAATGTCTCCTTGCTTTCCCAAGGAACCTCTGGAAGGTCACGTGGTCTTGATGTGCCTGTGAAATAACACCAGTTGTAAAAAATCCTGGGTTTAGCCCCTCCTTCCAAATCTTGATAGTTGTACAGTCTTGGCTATATAGTTTTACCACAGGGAATAGTATTTTTAATTTAGGTTATATATGATCTATACAACTATGTTTTTCCTAAAAGGGAGCGCCTATTATCAGCAATTGTTATTGCTATACTATATTGCTCCTCTGATAGTTTACAATGAAGAATTTCAATCTCAGCTTGTCTTTTCCCTTTACCTCCAAGGACCTTCTTTTACTAGCAGTCCCTGGATGACACAAATCTTTCTAATGTTCTGTTGAATGATGATCTTACAGCTTTGCTTCCTTCTCTTCACATGAACTGCAATCAGCTCAACCTTTTATACAGTCTCTTCAGTTTAATGAAATAAAATCCAGTCAAGTGCTGTACAGCTCAAGAAGTAATTAAAATTTGTAAGAAAGATTGTAGTCAATGGCAGGAATTGGGAAAGAAATAACTAACTATGCAGAGCAAGAAAGAACTCTCTGAAAAGCTCCTGCACTCTCAGAGAAACCAGATGGTTCAGGACTTACACGGTGTATAGCTGTGTTGCTATCTGAAAACTGGAGAATTTATAGAGCTGCTAGGACAACTCCTGCACTCACCAGAGCATAAATCTGCAATAATTCCATTAGCCTTTGTGGATATATGTCACTGCAAGGGAAATCAGAATGACTCTTTGTTTTCCCTGCTTTATGTGATGAATAATGTGATCATCATAAATAGAGAGTGTCAGGAAAACCCAAATGTTACATCACAGGGATTAGAATAGATGTTCTTTAATGTGGCTGGGCAGCAATTCTGACAAATTGATGTTCCTGATGAATACACACTCTAATGTTCATGTCCTGCTCATAACACAGCAAATGCAACATTTTTTTGAAACTTGACTTTAATCAGAACTAAAAGAAATGCTGGTCATTTGCAGTCTGCTTTTCCTAAGAGGTTTGCCCCTGGCAGTTTTTAAATGACAGCTTAAAAAGTGTAAAGAGACATAAAGAATTTAGGTTGACCTTTTTGATTTTCTTTAGTTAGATTTCAGATTTTTATGGGACTAAAGTTTTCCAACCTGATGATCCAACTTCAGGTGTTTTAAGCTTAAACAAAGGCAAAATCATAATAAAAAAACAGGACAGTGTATTAGCCCTTTTCATCCTTGTCCCTATTCTAAATATTAATTGATTTTTTTAAGATAAAGAAATTAAATATTTTACATATGTGAACCCTGGATGCCCTTGTACTAAATACAAATTAGCCCTATACTGGACAGTACTTACAGTGGAAGGCCAGGGTTGGTCACTTATTGTTTGGCCATTGGAAGGCTGAATTCTGATATGAAGGTCACTAGGATGGTCTCCAAGCAGAAAACAGCTTGATGTATCCAAGTCCGGAAAAGGAGCTGTGAAAGTATTCATCAACAGAGGAGGTGGTGAGCATAAGGCCTAAATTTCTGTCTAGGCTTGTTACAGCCCGCCCCAGAAGGGGAGGGTAAACCAGGGTCATGTTAATAAATCCCTTGGGGTGGATTAGAGTGAAATGACACTGAATAATCAGTGTTTGTAAATATATATATATATGTGTGTCTACATATATATATGGTTTATTTTAGAACAATTTTGTTTCAAAGGTAAACAGGTATGTTGCTGTTTTGGGTGTTATCATCTGTAGTAATACAGCAATATTAAGGCATAAAAATACCACCTAAAGAAATGTATAAGGAAAAGGTAAAGAAAGAAAAAATAAGGTGGAAAGATATATATATGTATAGTCACCACCCACTTGATCCAGTGATGAAACTTGGTGCTCCATGTCTGTTGATTGAAGCAATGGTCTTGATCCCTTTCTGGTGGGAATGCCTTGTACCTCCCCTCAGGCAGGGAATTTTACAGTGGATAGTGTCACAGGACATGTCATGAGTCTCTGACACCTCCTAAGACCTTACAGCTGCCTATTATGCCAGCATTGATCAAGGTCCATCATGGTCCAACATTTGAGATGAATAGCCCAGGCAGATGCAAAATGCCTTCAAGGTTCCCCAGAGGGATTTTTACAGCAGAGTCATCATGTAAAGGAGGACACTGGCATGATAGGAAGGATTATCCCACCTCACAGGATTTTTGCCTTATCAGGCTTTTCCCTTATCTGGAAATTCAGTTTGTAGCTTCAGGTATGCACACCCTCTGCACCTGGGACAGCTGGACAGTGACACCCACTGATCTGATCTGAAGGTCTTTTCACAGCAGGCATGTTCAGGGAGGGGCAGGCTTTGCTGGGTGAGCAGCTGTTTCTTTTCACTTTGCTACAGCATGCAGACCTCTTGGTGATCTTAGAATGTTTAAGCCATTAACTGTTTCAGTCTCTGACAGGGCTACTTATGCTGGTGGGTCTCCAGTTTCTCACCTGGCCTATGAGCAAAGCACGTCATCCCGAGACTGTGTCTGCTAAAAGTGGTGCTTTGATTCGCAGACTGAAGCAGGTCACAGAGATATTTGGCTCTCAGTCTCACTGTGCTGCTTCTGAAGCTCCGTGACCTGGTTCAGGGAGGAGCAGGGAAGTAAGGAGAGATGCACCTACTGGCATCACAAAACATGTATAGGTTGTTACCACCAAGTTATTCTGATCTCTGGCTTTGTCTCTGAATGTGCAGGAGATGTGAATCATAAGAAATCAGTTCATAAGCCAGTGTAACTGCTTGTTTACAGATAGGCAACTATTCTAATAAATCACTACAAATGCTTTTAGGGTTAATAAGTAGTATTCTAGCATCCATAATGAGGCCAGAAACTAGTCATGATAACAGGTATACTAAAATATTGTGGATGATATCTACTATTAGTATGGATTTACTGGGCAAATATAGATTTATAGCCTTGCATTAGCATAGCGTGAAGCACCAAAAACTGTGACACACCGTGGCAGAGGCGGGTCCATGGTTGCCAAAAGGAGATGCATTGCAGGCAGTGATGGTTTATGGAAAAATGACAGGTTGTGGCAACAGTATTCTGGAAGGCAGACTTCTGCCACAGCAAAGCTGTGGATGGGAATGTCACAGCACCTAAAGGAGGAAAAGTGTCTCCAGGTCTCACACTGCACTGACCTCATGAGAAAGGGTGTAGAGGTTCCCATTCTCTATCAGGCCAGCCTGCAGGTTCTTCCCATAGACGGCAGGTTCCAACTGAAATGTTTTGCGGTTTCTAATCTAAAGGATAACTCTAAAAAAACTCATTGCTGTTACTGTGAACCACTTCTGTTGATGTCAAGACAAGCACTAGAGTCAAAGGCTCAGCTCCCTGATATAACACATTGTACATTCTACATTGTAGTATTAAGCAACAAAGTGAGACTACTTTTATATCCCATATCATGGCTGAAGCAAAATTAAGGTAATGCTGTTGGTGGTGCATGTAAGTTTCCATTTTTTTCATAATAAGAGATTCACACCTTTATTTTTTAAATACAAACAAGCCTCATATTTTTACAGTATTCATAAAAACTCAGAATGAAAGCAGTTAAAATCTGGATGGTAGAAAATTCATACTTTGATGAAGTTCAAAAGTGCCATGGTTTCTAGCTTTTACTAAACATGTCTGAATGTATTAATGTGCTGATTTATGTTTGAGATAATCTGCAACTCCAAAGATATGACATGAAATTTGTAATTTGCAGTGCATGATCATTCTAATTCTCTGTCAAAAGTACTTTAAAATACAACACTTTTATCCAATTGCCAAGAGTTTGTATGGGCCTTAGCTGCAGAAAATGGACACAGTGAGGACCATCCCAGCCAGAGACTTCATGGGATTGATATCAGCAGAAATTTCCGTTTATCTGAAAGAAAAGTTATTTATTTGTTTAGCTGAATTTATTTCCAGATCTGACAGAAATTCAGAACAAGCTTGTGAATGAAAAATAGACAGGTTTATGAAGCAAAAATGTAACAGGTCTTAATTCCAGGCTGATTCTACCTGTTACCTTATGTATTCAAAACTGGAGGGTTCTAATGTTAAAAATCCACGTGTACTGAATACCTTTTGAGCATTTTCATTGTACTGAATTTCCAAGGGGAAAATCTTCCTTAAGCTGCAAAAACACAGTATAGAGCTGTTATTATATGCACAAGAGGATTACAAAACAGATAAGCTTATTTTGAATAGGACATTTCACACTTTTTTTTTCTCATAGTAAATTATAAAAGTCCATTCTATTTGCTAAAAAAATCTTAAAAAATTGAGGAAACACACTTTAGAAGAATTGCCTGCTTAAATGTCCGGTCTCAACAAACCCGAACACACCTTTGAACGTTTCTGAGCTACTTGAAAGTGTTATCTGACATACTGCATTTGAATTATCATTTACAGAAATGTCCTTCAGTAATTCTAAGTAATAAGATGATAGAAAGGTGATCACCTATTGGAGTTACATTTGCACACCTGGAAGAAATGATTGCACTTTTGCATCTCTGTATGGAGAGCCTAAATTCTGCTCTTCCCCACAGTCCTGCAACAAATGGATCTAAGAATCGTGATGACAGTGATGCAATCAGGATTCAACTTCTCTATGAATATCAGTCTGAAGTGGCAACCTAGGTCAATAAATCCATTTCCCTGTGCTAGCAGGCAGCTGCAGAGTCTTGAATGGCCTAATAATTCCTGCTATAATACTGACGGAGTTTTATTTGGAACAAACAGCAACCACAACAAATAATTTTTAAAAATTCTGTAATGACCTCCAAGTACACAGGATAAATCAAAGATATTGCAAACATTTTAAGCTTCAGCATAGCCGGATATATTTTTTTTAATTTGCATAGTCACAAGGTACCTAGGACAAAGATTGTGACCTTCAATATGGAGGAACGAAACAAAACAAGCAACAGTACCTTGTAACAATTCCACTTGGATTGGGGGAAAATTCTTCCTGATCTTCAATCTAGCTAGCAGTTTAACTATACGCTTACTTTGAGTGCTACCAAAAGCATTGTAGCACTTTTGCATGCTGTCTACACATGTGGCCTATTTCTAGTTCACTGGCCATTAGAGGAAAAGAACAAAAGTTAGAACAAAAGTTAAAACAAAAGTTACACCCTAGGAGCCCATTTATATCTCAACAGACAAAAAGAAAAAAATCCCTCTCAGCCCAAAGGCAGTCAGTGAATGCCCTGAAGCAGAGAGTTAATATAATACGATATATGTCACGAGCAAGCACTGATCTAATTTCCTTTCAGAACTTCTTGGAGACTTGGACCCAAAGATTTACATTTGCCCAACATTGTTTGGGTATGGGAAGGCATAGCCATCAAAACCAATTTTCTGCAAGTATAACTCCTCACTGTGTAGAAAAAAAGAGAAGCATTTATCTCTGTTGAAAAAGGACTGATCTAAAGAGACGTTTCCAAACCCAAAGACAGCAAAATAAGTACCTTGTGCCCAGAACTTGCTGGTAGCTGGTCATTTGGGAAATGGAGAAGGAGAGAAAACATGCAAGCAAAAAAACTGGGAGCAAAGGTTTCACAGCAGCATGCACAGTGCCCTGTAAGAACTTTCAACAAAAGGTGCATGCAATTCTATTTCCATATCACATATTAAGGTTCATTGCTTGGACATGCTATTACTCAGAAGACCAGTGCACAAGAAGATGTATGAGTAGGATTGGGTGCTTGACTGGATTTCTAGGAAGTCTCATTTCATGCTCTAGGCACCACAGTTAAATTCCATAACCAGAGGCATTTCACATCAGTAGAAAGAAATAAAATTGTGGTGATGGCAGTGGGAATTGTATGAAAATGTGATCTATACATACCTGGGGACATAAGAGTTTTAGTTTACTTCTCTAGCTTCTGAAGTTCTTTTTTCTGATGTACTACTTTGTTTTTATGGTTTATTAAGTTATCTGTTCCTATTTGATTACAAAGATTAATCAAATACAGAACTATGGAAGAGAAACATATTACCCTCATCTAGACTAATGTATTTGTGTGTGTGTGTGTGTGTGTTGTGTTTAGGGACAGAAGGAAAATTAAAATTCATTTTTATTTCTTTTAACTGGGGAAGAAAAATATCCATTATTTCTATTTGAGGTAAATTTATTTCCAATAATATTGTTTGTGTTGCAGTAGTGCTACAATTCCAACCAGAGAAGAGGGCCCCTACTTGGCATGCGCTATACACATCTGTAACAAAAAGTGTGCCCGATCCCAAAACCTTACCATCTGCACAGTTAATGGGAGGTAACAGTGGATACAATAGGCCAGAGCAGAATGAAGAAATGGAGAAACAGTTTAGTCAGCATAACAGGCATCAATCCGAAATGAGCCAAAGACTGATCTTACAGTGCTTACGCACAACGTTCTGTTGTCTTCATGCACCCATTTTTTGCACTGTTAAAAGGAAAACACTTCAGAAAAGTCATTCCCCTTTCCGGCCATCATTTGTCATCAGTGATTTCAATGACAAAAAGAAGACTATTACTAATTTAGTATATACATATTACAAAGAGAAGGGCTTACACTGATCTACATGATCATGAGAATGAAGAAAAATGAAGTCTTCATGTGCAAATAATATTTTAGATTTCAAAAGAAGGTAATGGAAATGGCAGTAGAAAAGCAAAGGTATTTCAAAGAAAGAGGGTGTACAGCCAGATTTATTAGCAATTAATAAATGTTCATTTCCACTAGATAGGACTGGATAAATCAAGAAAGTAGCAATTTTCTTTATACATATTTAATACCATCAACATGAATACTGTTTAGATTGTTTATAGCTAAAAGTTCCATTCAGTGCATAAGATGTGTAAGAAATTTTGACTGTTTGAGACATTTTTATTTAATTCATTTTAATAGCAGATATCGTTGCATCAAACCAATTTCTGGCTGATGATTTTCATGCTACCAACATCACAATGACTGAGCAGATATGGTCCCTTAGGTTGTATTTTTAGGCAGTTTGGCAGTTGCCAACTTGTTGAAAGTTTAATGAATACATTGTGTGGTAAAAATTCTTTCCAGGTAGGAAAAAAATAATTTGTAATAATTCACAAGCTGACACACACCTTTAATTTTGAATGTGTCGCATTCTTGAAAAACTAGAAAAAATACAATTGTAGCATCTAAAAAACACAGCTTCTTCAATATTATAAATTAAAAAATCTTTCTCCAAATATATATCAATAAAATACATTTTACCTGTGCATTTAATACACAGCTAGTGACTCGTGAATTATAGTTCTTAAACACCGAATTGGACAGCCAATATCCCACAAAGTGAGAAAATGTCTTCCCTCTCCTCTGGACAACCTTTTCCCAGGGCTTCCTGATAAAAGAGAAGAAAAAAGGCTTGACAAAATGTATTTTTCCCCAGGCATTGGGTAGATTTTCAGTGAATTCATGATTTCCTGATTTCAGATAGTATAATGAACTCTAGCATTAGTACCACAGGAGTTGCGTGCTCTCCTTGTCCTCTTTAGGCTATCTTGATGCTCAGCCTGCTTCTTCTGATGGCCCCCACCCACTGAGTCCCATCAGGAATGGATCTCACAGAAAGGTACTTGGAGCAGTGATGGAGATATGGAAGAATGAAGGCACTGTCAAACTATTTCTTTTATTTATTGATTGAGGGAAAATACAGCTACATATTGCAGCTATATAGTAAAATAGTGTATCATCCAGACCTCAACTTATGTATGTCTGTATGTAACAAAGTCAAAACGTCATGCAACCAAAAATCCAATACTTAGAGTGTATAACACCACAGCACATTGCAGGGACTAGTCTAGGTCCATATATGGGTGAGGTTTGTCTGAGGACATACATGTGATTACAGAAAGATGCTGCTGCTTTCTGGCTATTTTTTGAAGCTGAAAACAATCCTTTCCAAAATATATGGTTTTGCATATGTATTGAGGAAAGGAAGACATGTGCCATTCATTTGACACAAAGATGGACTAATTATCAGGCAGCCAGATGGCAAAATACAAACTATAATTCACAGGCGAGCATTCAGCACAGATCAACACCTCCCGTATGGCTCCCACACCCCAACAGCAGTAAAAACACAGAGTTACAGAAACAAAACACTGCAAGAGTCTCAAGAAACCATCTAATCCATCTTCTTGCCTTCAGCAAGGAAATTCTGGGGCAGTGCAATTTTATTGCACAGAAAGACTGTATGGACAAAAGGTTTCAATAATTAAAAATCCCTTCATATGCAAAATGGACAACAAATCCCCCAAAAACCCAGAGCAAAACTTTGAGGAATTCACTGAAACCCAAACCACAAAAACCTCAGAAGAGAGAATAACCACAACACACATCCTGACTGCTGCAGACACATGTGTTTCTTTAATGTGGTTACAAGTAGAGCATGCAACAGGAACCTTTTATTGCACATGGGACCATTCATATACATACTAAGCAAACCAAAAAATACATTTCTATAACATGTGCAAAAAACCCCAGCATCTGACAGACTGTAAAAGGAGCTCTGCTGTAATGGGCTCACAGAAAGCAGTGTGATGGACAAGTTATAAGAACCTGAATAGAATATAAACAACATTCACCGCAAATCAGAGCCAAAAAAAGGCAGCTGATGAGTCTGCACAGACAGGGATGCAGCTGCCATGGGCTGGGTACATGTGGGACAATGCAGGTGCTCCTGCCCTGTGACAGAACACAGACCATGAGCTGTCCTGGGCACTTGCAGCAAAGAAAGGGACCCAAAACATATGAAGACTTGTAAATTTGTCCTCATAAAAATTGATTTTAAAGGACTAATTCCTATGCTTGCTCTGGATTCAGACATATGTTAGTCAGGGGTCTTCCTTGCGTAACTCTTGATTTGTACCAGCACACCTGAGAAATGTTGCTGTGGCACCCTATAGTCTGGGGACCAGTTTTGGGTTTGTCTGCCTTGGTGGCTTGGTGCTGGCTGTACAACACACCACCTGCTGACTGCTGAGGACAAATGGCAGAGGATGACATCTTACTGTACTTTGTGGGTTTTAATTAATTCTGTATTTCTGTGGTAGGTTCTGTAAGACAGAAGAGATGGTGGAAGCCTTCTTATGCATTCGCAGTTTTGAGCAGAGAATATATTTGGGGTTGTCTGCTCTGTGCTCCGAAGAGAAAATAAGAAGTCAGAATGTATGTACTTAATTAGCGCCACTTCTGCACAAAACTCCTTATTAACATTCACAGTAGTCTGATTTAAAGAACTGCTGTTGTTTCTATTTCTTTCATTTGCTTGTTGGGTTCTGGGTTTTGGGGTTTTTTTCCCCTCCCTGAATAAGAGAAAGCAGGTCAGGAATCTTGAGTTCCTTTCCCTTGAAAACATGACTGGTGAACGCTGACCAGAGGCACTTCTGTGCTGGGCTGGTGGCAGACAAGAGATACAGCTTCCAAAGAGTGCTGGCTTTTTGGTGCTCTCCCAGGTGAGCTGTGGGTGATCAAGTCTGCTGGAAAGTTGCAAAGCTGCTCCAGCTCAACCTTCTGGAAGCTTGACATTCACAGGGGATGTGAAGCCAGAAAGAGAATGGTGAGCACTGGGGAATATCTTTGGCTGTAGACACATGTGGGACATGCAGCCCGCAACTGCTGCCTGGTTCTGCAAGCTAGTGGGTTTTACCTGTCACCTTCAGATGCAAATCCAGTGCAATTGCCTGGTCAAATGCTGGGAAAGGGTACATACACTAAAACATTGCAACTAGATCTTTACCTAGGACAGTTTTTGAGGGAAGGGAAAGGGTTTTACCTTTGAAGTTTAGCCTTCATGCATTTGCACAACTCCTGTAGCTATCAGTGGGTGTTAAGGATTTTTCTCCTGGGTCGTGCTTTGAAATTTAACTTTCTATATGAACTGCAAATGTAATAGGCATATAGCTTTTATTTATATTTACATTTACAAACTGGCACGTTTAGAATATTTTGTAACCTAAGTACATGATAGAAAACCAAGGTATATCAATGAACTGAACACATAAAATATGGGAAATATGTTTGTGTATGGATATGTATAGCAAGCAGAAAATTTATCTACATTTTCTGCAATAACTACTGAATGGCTGAGAGCAGATCTTTTTAAATTAACCTGGCTATATGAGATTTAACACTGGGAAGCAATAAGACTGGAAATGTCATTTACTAAGCTGATATACAGCTATCTTTCATATTCAGATTCTGCTGGAATGCTAACTAGAAATTTGAATTTCAGGCCCTTGTTAATAGACCTGACTAGACTCTGAGAGTTACCTTCATATCGACACTTTCCCTCCTCCTCTGTTCCTCCAGTTGGAGATGATGTCTGCTGGAGTTCTGCTCTTCCTACTATACTTGAGATGCTCAGGGAAAGGTTGCTGTAAGTCAAGAACCCAGAGGAACAAAAGTGGCTTTGTTATACAATGTGAAAACACTTTGGAAGCATGTGAAGTGGGTGCTATGTACTTAGTTTCCCTGGAGTTTCATTTTCACAAGATTATAAAACAGTGTATTTCAAATAACAGACCAGACGGGCTGTGTTTCAGTGACTGCACAGATTCCCTGCTCAGATGTTACCAATAGCTCTATTTTCTAAATGGGAAGGATTTTACTGCTCCCACCATGAACTGTCACTGCCTACACGTGCAAAATCTTCTTGAGGATTCATATATTTTTGCTGCAATATTTACATAGTGCTTGACATCTGCAAGGTAATTTTATAATCTTAAGAAATATATTCAATCATATATTTCTAGACACTTTTTTTCTGCAAGAAGCCTGTAGCAGATCAAAGGGTGTTGTTTCATTTTTTTTCAGAATAAAAAGTGCCAACCCATGTAGTAACAGCATCAGAATCATGTAGTCAAATGACCTAACTACTCCAGGATGATGGTGGTTGCTCCTGGAATTTGACAGTTACCTCAGAATTTCTTGTCCTTATTGGAAAAGCAAGGCAGAGGACAAAGGAAAATATCCCCCTTGCAGCTGACCACTTTGCTGAGATGAAGTAGAAAATGTATCCCACAGCGATGTCTTAGTGACACTCAGGATCTGGTACACAGGTGTAATTACTGTGAAATCATCTCCTCTGAAGGGCCATTAGCAAGAACTGATTTTGTAAAATCTTTTCTATGCATTTACCCAAGATTAAACCTGATCTTCACTGTGACATTATCTTGATAAAGCAAAGGATCCTAAAAGGTTAAGACAAACAGGACTCAAAGACAGGATGCTTTTTGTCCAGAACATCCATATTCACATGAATTGTCAGCTAAAAGCACATATGATGTGTGCTACAATCAGAGTCATGGCTACAGTGGGGTAAGAGGCACCAGATGGTGACAGATGTGAGGGTCACCACCTCAGGGTGCTCCGCAGGTCCAGGGCAGACTCTGGAAGAAGCATCTGGCAGCTGAGAGGAGCAAAGAGGGCAGTGAGACCAAGCTCCAGAGAAAAGAGCACCAGGGGGAATAAAGCAAACGTGACTGGTGAACCAGAATGTCCTGCCCTTGTCTAAATACAATAAACAGCTTTGTGCATGGACCTGCAAGGCCTATGTGTAATCAGTGATCAGTTAATCTATCTTATTAAAATAATTTTATCTGGGGAGAGAGAAAAATCCATGAGCATTTACAGATCTGAAATTCACTTGTATGAACAAAACCTCTAGTACTGTGTTACATATTATTTCATTTACCTCTATTTCATACTACTGTAATCCCATATATTTCAGCAGACATTTTACACCGTGACATCTGTGGGTCCCTTACAAAAGACTTTAAGTATTGTGATCTTGGAGGGGATCTTTCATTTTGGAGGTTAAATTTTTTTTACTTGGAATGTTCAGACCATACTTTTTATACAAATTGTATAAGGGGCCATAAAAGGGCTCTGTGGAAATGGAAGTTTAAAATCACTATGCTGAACGTTTCAAATATTTGTGAGATTCACTATTCAGAGATTGATTGGATGTACAATTCTACTAGCAAAAAGGACTGTTCTCTGTAGATTACCTATTGTTCCTCTTTATGCCTACCCCTTCTCATAGAGCATGCATTGCGTTTAGTCTAACATGTAGGTCAGAAGTCTACAGTTTTGAGATTTTCTCTTTTTATTTCTCAGGCTACAGTATTTGACATTAAACCAAGATTAGTTTTTGCATATTTCGGTGTGGGTGGTGATTTTATTGGAATCTTAATTAAGGGGCTCCAAGATAAAATTCTAACCTCTGTCATGCTTAGCTTTTGGCATTCATGAATAAACATAATGTATACTGTGCATCTTTATAAGGGAACTTCCTTTCCTTAACCTTTTGCATTAGCAGCATGGTCCCCTGTTAAAACAAAAAGACTGAACAGAAAAAGTGAATAGTTGCTATTCATCACCCCTCCCTCTATCAGTACTGTGTCCTGCTGCTTTTCATTCCGCATCCTTGACTATGTGCTGCAGGATGGTGGTCACTATTCTGCTAAGAAATGGCATCTGTAATGCTCTGATGTTGTTAAAAAGTGGGGAACATGTCTAAGCCCACTGCAGCCAGCTGAAATGAAGACCATTATGAGCGCCACACTCCTCACTGAAGCACATGCATTTATAAGACTCCCCCAGGCACTGCACGACATTGTGAGGACACAATGACAGAAATAATGAGTAGCCACTGTGCAGTAACATGTCATTTTACAGCAGGGAACCTGTGTATGGTAGGCATGGTGCCACACAAAGATTGATTAGAACCAGATGGTAAGAAATGCATTGCAGTTGGCACCCTAATGAGCTTGCTGCAGTGATCATTAAAATGGTAGACTGGTCCTCCTGAAGCATACACACCTTCCCTAAGGCACTTTTCCAAGTTCTAGATATTGGTTCTGGGATGGAAATGGTTGCAGTTGATCACACTGATATATAAATGTAATTCTATTAGTGGCATACAGTACAGTACAGTACAGAGCTCACACACCTACCAAACTGCAATCAAGACAAAGGGTCCTACGCTCCCTTTTCTGTTACAGAATTCAGAAAATCTCCACTCAGTTCCTGTCTCTACTGTGCCACTGTAGTATCATCCTTGTGGGTAAAAGCCTAATCTAGTTGCTGTTACTGGCAAAATTCTCACTGACATGCATGGAAGGAGATTTTAATTCTTAATCTTCGTGTTTCTCATCTAGTAAATAAAGAAGATATTTCATTTCTCCTAGTACATCTGCTTATCTTTTTCTTTATTTAGACTATATAATCCTTTTGGACAAAGACTCTTGCTAATTTGTGCTGTTCTCTAAAATTAATGTCAGTAATAATCTGTGTCATCCCCAAGTCATGTGACAGCCCAAACATCAGTGGGTTTCTAAAAACCAAGCATGCTCACCAATGTGTAGAAAAGTAAAGATAACAGTTTGTCAGCAGCTTACATGGTCATGCAGTGGTGTTCAAGTGGTCCTGTCCTATGGTTAGTCATCCAGTGCTTTTCCCACACGTTCATGGTCAGCACTACACCAAGTGCCCAGAAAGAATAAAGATGTTTTCCTGCAGTTCGCTGGGAACCTGGAGCAGCTCATATGCCCCAAGCACATAGAACAATTAGATCATTCTCTATACTCTTACAAAGTCTGATTATTGCAGCACAGCTGATGCTTTGTAAAGTGGCCATTCTCTATTGAGCTAATTAGTATGGTTTAGAATATTAAACTTAATCTTAGATAATATCTAGCACAATATCTACCTCAGCCTCATCTGAGACCTCTCTAGGTTACAGTGATATAAATAATACTTAAATAATTACCGTGGGAATTAACTGATATTTAACAATTTCAGTTTTATTATAGCACTTGGCCTTTGAAAACCAAAGATGAAGTGATAGATTCTATAGGAACATTTGATGCTTGTGGAAATAGAACTGTAATTAAAGATAACAGAAACATCTATTGAGACCAAAATGTAATGAAATCTCATAGCAAGTTTACAATTAAAAGAATAGATGCAACATTAGCACATAATAAAAGAATTTGTTTTACTTGTTCTATGTGTTCAATTAAAAGTATGTCAGTACTGAAATCATTCTTATTTGGTCCAGAACTGCTGAATTTTAAATTTCATTTGTAGTCCATTCTACTGGCAAGATCACGTGTTTTTTGTCTAGTAATATCTTCTTCCAGTGCAATAGATTTTGTCTTACACTACAGTACAGAGTGAATAATTTTCCATTATAAGTAGGACTGTTTCTCACTTCAGCAGAAAAAAAAATCCTTCATTTTCATCCCACCAGCATTTAATCCACTTTGGTCTATTTTTCATTCTAGTTAGTTGTGTAATTCATGCCCATCTGTTTCTCTGCAAGCCAAGTGATAGGTTTTATTTTTGAAATGTGTTCTTCTTTTTGTATATTGCAGTAAATCTTAGAGTAATATTTTGCTGACCGTTTGACTATTTCCACTTGTTGCAGAAGACATTTAAAAAAAGAGCACTAGAGAGTTTCCTTAACATCCATGAGGTTCACAGAAAGTGCAGACATTTTCTTCAGTAGCAATGAAAGCAGGAGTGCCGGGTTTATGCTGTGCATTCACAGTCAAAGGCATGTTCTAGTTTCTAAATGCAAATCATTTGATATGGTCTTTCAGCTCTACAAGAATATAGAAGAACAAGGAACAGAAATCATACCTCAAATCCACATGGCAGTGTTCTGCTCAGATCATGAATAGACAGTGGGAAGCAAAGCACACAAAGACTAGATTTTTTAGTTTAAGGTGAAAATATGAATGTAACTTGAAATGGTGTAGAACATTTTTAACTGGCATATATTATACTGTTTTGTAATAACTTGACCTAGCTGTCATCCACACCAATGACAAAAGACTTCTTCCTGACCTTAGAAGCACTTCTTAGCTTGAGCTTCAGCTCCTGTGTGAGAGCAAGGTCTCCTTACCTTATTCCCATACAGGAGAGACCAGAGCAGCTACTAGATTCAGATAGGACTGTTGGCCGCAGGCTATCACTTTACTATCCTTCTATAAATACAAAAAATATAGAAGAGTTCTGCTCTCACTTTCATTTGGATATAAACTACAGGCTCCCTAAATTCGTGGTTTCTGCCTCAGGGCTCCTGTAACAAAGACAAAGTGTGTTTCGAGGCACACTCACTTTGTTTTCTAGACTATCCTTCCAACAACATGAAGTTTACAAAATTACACCCTTTGTTTCTTCTTTTAGCTGTCTGGTAGGCAGCTCCCTCACCCACTCCACTCACACCTCATTATTTTTTATACTTCTTGACCAATTTCAGCCCCATATAGCAGATGGTTAGAGATCTCAAATACAACCAATGTCTACACTGAAATCTAGATGCTGATGAAAGAAGTACTGGTGCTTCTTCTGAACTAAAGGCAGACAGAATTCAATGCAATTTCTTTAGCAGCATTTAGCTGGTCAATCAGCAGGCATACCCTGCCTGGCCAGTTAGCATCCACATTTTACCAGGCTATACAGCTAAAAGCAGAAAAAATAGCTAGGACTTATACAAAGTGCTGGTGTGGGAAGAGCTAGGTTAGCACCTGCAGGCTGGAGGACTACTATGGTGCAGGAAAAGAGCATGGGGCTTTGGGAGGAGGCAGCGTGTACTGCAGGGGAAGCTAGGAGGATACAGGTATCACAGCAGCAAAGCAAAGGGACATAAGGATGAGCTGAGTGTATTGAGGAAAGAGTATTTTAAAGTATATACTTGATTCACATATACTACCCAGACCCATAAGAAACCCAGCTTCCCCAAATCCACTGGCTATGGATTAACTGCTTTTCCATAGTTACCTCACCAGGTCTTCAGGAGTAAGAAAGAGTCCACAGTTTGGATATCCTGACAGAACTCAGACCATTGAATGTGCAGTATGGGCCTTCCTGCTGTTAAGCAGGCAGGACTGAGAAAGCCCAGTAACAACTTCAGGACAACAATGCCAATTCAAAGGGATCCCAGGGAGGTCAAATGAAACAATCACTTTTTATTTATCCTGTTCAGACAAGTCAATCTGGCACTAGATTGCACACCTTTTATGTTGTATGACTAAGTTTTACCTGGCTTATTGCATTTCCATTTTGATTTCATGGTTTGATTCTCTGCTATCTCAATTCCTGTAACTACACTGCTCTGTAATTTCCATGGATCTGAATCAAGAACAGGAAGTGATTTTCCAGCCTTGCAGAATTCTCAGCCTTCACCCACACCTTATCTGACTGAAATGGATGTTTTACAAAAACATCAGAGGAAACAAGACAAAATGTATACCTTCCTGCTGGAATAGCCCCGTGATGTGGGAATTCACATAGGATCTGCATCACCACCTGAACATCCAGAGGAGTTAATTTGGAGCGATTCATATCCAAGCTTATAGCAGTTTATGAATGTTCAATCTTTAATATGTATAGTGTGTATATAAATATACAAACTACAAAAAGACATATGCCTGGACCACTTGTCTGTATAATGTGTGATACAGAAAAAAACACAAAACCTGTCTCCTCAGCCCTGTCATCAAGAGCAAGCATTTTCAATTTTCAGAGTTTTTATGCATACATGTATCACCTGCATGTTTGTGTGTGTGCACCTATATAAAGAGAGACATGCATACACAAAAATTTCATAATGTTGTTGGGCTTGCAGGTATGATTACAGAACTGCTAAGTCAAAATGAGTGCTTCTGCATGCAGCTCCCAGTGCAGTGAGGTTGGACATCTGTTCACCTCAGTCATCAGTGAAGCCACAGGCTTGGAACAAGTTTAGCTCATGCAGTTAAGGTGCTTTACTGTTTGTGTACTATTTTGTTTTGCCAGTGAAAGTAATCTGAGAGGGCAGCTGAATTACAGAATGTGATGGCAATTCACTCTCTGAACAGGTCCATGTCCCAGCAGGCTGTAACAGCCCTTGGTTGGATTCATCAGCCGAAAGGGAAAGCAGTACAGAACAATTAGAGAGAGTTATATTCCTGCTGAGTTGTACTGATGGGCAGATAAGCTGCTGCATTATGCACATGTCCTTTCATAGATTAAATAATTAAGCAATAGGTGGACATCCCTTCCTTAGAGTTTAAGATCATTAAGCAAAATTACTTGGAAGCATTCCTAGACTTGCAATTATTCTTATTAGATTTGATAGTATCACAGGATGATATGGGCAGCCAGCTTCTTTTCTGATTCAGTTCAAGTGATGGGCTTCATGCTGTGTAATTTCAAGTAAACTCATATTACTACTTGCCTCGGTTTTTTTCCACGTTGAAATATTTTTCTCTCAGCACTGTGCATACATGATATCTTAGTGCAGGAAAGCATTTGTGCTATCTGCCTTTCAACAAGCATTCCTTGTTCACCAACGATTCCCTTAAAAAGTAAATAAATCAATAAAATGACAAAGCAGTTGAAAGGCCATTGCTGACTTTCTATTCCTTGCTAATCATCATCAGGCAAATACACTGGTATGACTTTTCCACACAAGGAATAAAAAGACAGCTAACTGTACAGACTACCTATATGAATAATTGCCCCGTCTCCCTTGGAAGAGAACTCAGGCTATAATGAAATAATCACACTTTATCTCCAAAATTATAATATTCTATGTAGTACCCTGGTAATAATATTTTTGTTGCTTCTAATTAGATTATATAAAGGGACACTTTTTTTTTTCTGCTAGTACTCCACATTCGTCCAGAACTTGCCTGAGATCCACCTTCATCGCAGAGTGAAGAAAGAGCAGTTGAATCTCCAGTTGTTTGCTCAAACCTCTGTGAACTTCTTCTGACAACCTGGAAAGCTCCAGCCACACATGAATGTTACAGGCACATCAGTGTTCTCTTTCTTTGAAAAGATCTAACTTTCATTAAATTTGGAACCCAGATGAGCATAGGAAGGGAGGGAAGAGTAAGATGAAAGCGTAAATAAAGTTCTAGTTCTTATACCAGTGTACATACTACCAGCTTGTGTAGCTACTGGTAAGGATCCCTTCACTGTCTCCAGTGTGTCTAAGGATCTTTGCTGAAGGAGGCTCTTGCTTTGTATTTTAATATGTAATTTTATCCATCATTGAAAGTTAGTATTAGAAGATGGTGAAGATTAGTGTGTCTCAAAACAATTTATTTAGATGGAAATTAATGACAATTTTCTAGCATTAATTCTTAATTTTCTAGTATTCCATTACTTAACAAGTCAAGATACTTACAACCGAAATTTAAGTGAAAAATATCTAGGTCAACTCAGAGCAAGTATGGTCCACCACAGTGTCTGTCTTTAGCCTCTTTGAAACAATTCCTTTGTGTCTGTTACACCTTCTTATAAAGACATTTTGGTCCACATGCACTAGGGCTCCAAAGCTATTGGTGACGATCTCTGACTCTCCAGCTGCTTTCCCTTTCTAAAAGTTTATTCTGATTGGAAACCTGTTTTACAATTTACCTCTATTTATCACTTAAAATAAAACAAAAAAAAAATACTAGCATGTATTTCTGTTCTTCAGTTTTTTCTTTGGAGAAAGCACTTTCTAAGCTTAGATCATGTTTCTCTTCTGTTTTTAAAATATGGCTTCACCTCTAATCAGTCCATTCCTTTTCTTCTATGCTGTTCTGATTGAGCTTCTTATGAAGGAACTTCTTGAATATCTACCTTGTGTTTCAGGTAATTTTTTGCTCAGCCAGATGAAATGATTAAAGCTCACAGGAAAAAAATAGACTGTTCTTTTCAGACTTGAAAAATCTGTCTTGAGAAGTGACCATTTCTTTCACTCAATGATATCCCATTTGAATGGATCACCACAGAAGTTCAGAGAGCACATCTTTTCATGTCCATATAGGTTACAGGACTTTTCCCATTACATCATGTGACAGGAAAACACAGGAGGCTGAGTAGTTCCATGTTCAAAATGAAATCTATGGTTTTACACAGATATACAGAGGAACCACACAAACTTCTCCAGATGATTGCATGAGGTTTACAATACTTGCTTTGTGACAGTAGAGCTGGAACAAACATAGAAGGGTGAGTAACTGCAAGTCTAACATGAAAAGCTTTATCTTCTTCGGTTCCACCCACGTGTAGCAGCTGGAATCACAAACATTGGTATGGCATTTTAAGTGGCAGGATTCCTTAGTGCCTTATCAGTAGGGGCATTGGTAGCTGCTTTCCTTCCTTCTCCTCTTTTGCACTCACAGACTTTGTGCCTCTCTTCAGTTAATTAGCATTTTGAATTTTGCCACAAGATCATTCTGTTTCTATAGTGATCTTGGCACCACTAGTGTAGGCTCATTTCCTATCAGTCATGGTTTACTTACGTCAGCAAGCGCATTATTTTCAACTGCGTTTCTTTCATTCCTGCATCATGTAGGTCATTATACTTATATGCAGCCAATGACACCAAGTTTCTAAAGTGGCCAGAATATTTAGAACAGTTTGACAAACTGTCCGATGTTCTTGCCTATTATAGTGTCATTATATTGGGAAAACAGTGCATAAATAAACACTAATTAGGAAAATACATAGAAAACCCAGACAGTTCCAGTACAGCACTCGGAAACAAAAATCCAAGAGATACAGAAGTTAAAAGGTCAGACCATGCTAGTTTTATAGAAACACAATTATAGGGTCCTCAAATCTAAACCAGGAGCTTAACAAGAAAAAGAAGCGGGGGGAAAAAAAGGCTAAGAAAGACTTTAGAAAATCCATTATTGCTGTTTCTGCTTAGCTGAGGTCCTGGCTATTATTTACCATAACATGTGTATAGCACAGGGCAGATCTCATGTTCTGAACTACCTTTTAAGTAGGCAGCTGTAAATCAGACAAATGAGCTTTTCTAATTTTATGTACTGCAAACACTTCACAATTGACTACACCAATCTCTCTTTTTAGCCTTCAGCAGACACTATAATGACTTTTTGTTCTCTTGGACTAAGAGTGTGTATGATGAAGGAGGCCTCTGTTTCCAAACAAGGAGGGAATTCAAGAAGAATTTGTCACTGAATGGGACAGCTAGTAGATAAAAAAAAAAAACCCAACACTTTCCCAGAAGTGATTTACTGTTCTTCCAGTACAAATAATACAAAATGTACTGATATAGCTTAGTTACGACTTGAAAACAGGGATGTTGTTCAGTTTATTTAATTATGTTTGACTTTCTCTGATTTTAGATTATGTTTTCAGTAAAAGTATTGGAATTCTAGATTATCTTGAGTTAAGCCTTTGCAAAGGAAATTAAAGCAAGTAGTAAATGCTTCCATGTCAATGGAGGACAATTAGAAAAATGTAAAGTTTTGTAATGATGATGGGTGGTAGATACAAATGCAAGTGAATTCCTTTACTGGTCACCGTGCTCTACTTTTCAGTAATATGCATGTAGGGAAAAAGAAAGGCTAATGAGTTTGCAGGGACAGAAACTGAGGTACAGCTACTGAATGTCATGTTTCTATTACTTCAGTTAGTACAAACCTGTGAAGTAAACTTGAAACCTCAGAGAAAGTTATTTGATTTCCAACCTGAGTACACCTCTAGCCCTGTCACCGGTGCTGCTAGCTGTTTTATTACAGGGACATCCATAAGAAGCAGACTAAGGACCTTACAAAGCCTCACCCTGAAGCAACATTTCTGATGAGAAGAAAAATGTTTATTTCAGGATTTTCAGAGCAGAGACCAGTTATTACTCACATTTGTGTTTCTCTCAGCTCTTGGAAGAAATTATTTCTTTCCTATTGTAATCCTGCTGGCTAAACTGTGGAAAAATGGTTCTTGTTAAGTAACAGTATAACCTTCAGCAAAGCTGTAAGTGTAAGTGAACTAGATGGGACAAGTGGTTTAAGTACTTATTTCTCAGCACTACGGAGCACTGAATTGAAATGTTTGATAGACTTTTTTTTTACCTTTTCCCCTAATAAGTCTCTGAAGAATACTGTTCTGTCTTAAGCAAATTGCAGGTCAGGGTCAGGTCTGCAGCTGGTGTGCTCTGGCACTGCTTTATTCTTTTGGTTATTTATTTTGTACAACAACCAAGAATCTGGTCTCCATTAAATATAAAATTTTATTACATTAACTCTGACAAAGTTCAAGGACACAAAAGAAGGTGATATCTCTCTACACGTAGAACAGCTCATGTCCAGATTCTTTGAACTCCCTATCAACAAAGGCTTCAGAATCTTAAAAAGCCCTGCCCCTGCTGTGTCTTTCACAAAATAACCAGTTTCATCCTTGTCTGTACAAATATTTTCAGTCACACAGTCTCTTAATAGTGTCTCCTCGAGCCTCTCCCTTCCAGAGTCTCATTTTCTTTCTTCAACCAGCAAATAATTAGCACTTTTTCTCTTGTACTAATTGACAAAAGTCTAATAATTTCTTTCTCTAATTTTCTTATTATTCAGTTCATGTCCTGAGACAGTAATTTATTTGCTTTGGTGTTGGTTACATTTTGTCACTGTCACTTCACAGGAGTTTCCAATATGCTGCTGGTTACATTTTCCCCTTTGGTAATGACTTGCTTTAGTCTGAATTCCATTTTTCTTTGTACTAACTGGAGTCTCTTCTTGGCTAACCCGTTTATTTTCATAGCTGGTCTCATACAACGGATAAACATACCCTTAAAAGTGGAATGTACCACGTATGCATCGTTACACTAGTGATGACTAGCTAGGTAGGCAATGCTAGAGAAGGAAGAGCAACTCTCCTTTTCCATAAATACAAGCCAGTGTCATGAATGAAATGAAGAAACTTATCTCAAGGTAGACACTACTAGAGTAAACCCTGCCTCTTTCACAAGAGTTAATTTTTTGGTTTGTTTGTTTATATATCTGTGTTGCAACATGCAATATTTTATTTTATAGTTTTCATGTTCTAAGGCTCTCTTTTTTTGCAAACTACTGACCTGAACTACACAAAATAAAGTGCTGGTAAAGATCAGCTTAGAGCTAGGCACTTTAATCAGGGAAACAAATGAAATAATACTGTAGCCATATTTTTGTTCAAATCTCTTTCCTGCAATTACAAAACAACATTGAGATAAAAAAGAAAATATTAGACTTGGCGCAGTCAGTCACCTTTGAACAATTTATCAGACTCTGAATTTTCTGCAGATTAATAATGCTTGTCCATCAGAATGCAAAATGACTTATCCTGTAACGTGTCTAATTGCATATTTTCATCTTCCATGGAAAAAGCCCATGACAATAATTAATACCTAATGCTATATACACCATAGCTTTGGGTGTTGCCTAGCAACCAGCATCCTGTAGGCTTCCTAAGGGGCCTCAGATAAAGGCAGGGGAGCAATCCTTTCACACTGCCATGGACAAGAAGCAGCTTTGTTCTAGGCTGATGCTCTGTTCTGGTTGTTTCTAGAGTGATCTCTGCAAAAAAACCTCTCCCTTAAGAGGTCACATGTCTGTAAAGCCTTTTCAAAGGCTAAAGAGAAGCCAAAAGTGTGGCACATGCTGATTTTTTTATACTTTGAGATACCTTTTACCTCCAGAAATACCACCACTATCCTCTTATCTGCCAATAAAGAGTTTTGTTTTCAAAGTAAATATTTCTGCAGGTTCATTTATACTTCTAATTGGAATAGCTTCCCCTCCGTGACAGAATGTCATGCTGATGTTTTTCACAATCAACTGTGTTTTGGACAAACTACATATTACATTTAAAAGAGGACTTGCACTGTGAAGTGTTTTTATATACCGTTGTATCTCAGTGGTATATACAGTACAGAGTAGAACAAACTTCACCAAAATGCAGTCCTTCTCAGCTGTAAAAGCATTCCTTTTTGACAGTGTCATTTTTTAAAGTACCAGTTCATTTCCAGTGCAATTTCTTTATCTTGGCACAGGGACATCTAAATCTCATTTCATTAAATGTATATATTTACTCAGATGATCACTTCAATAAGAGCAAGAGGCTGGAAACCAGTATTCCAGGGTTTCCCTTCTCAGCTACAGTTTCCAGACTGTTCTGTAGCCCTTACCAAGTCACTGATCTTTCCTTTACCTTTGTTTTACATTGAAATAATGGCCCAAATATCATCAGATCCAGAAAGATATTGTAGTGCTTACTTAGTAGCTACTGTGTTATTTGATGGCCCTTAAGAAAAAGTCACCAGTATCAGGACATATTTAATTTTGTCATAAATAATGCAGAATTGATATTGTTTTAAGCTAACACATTCAACATTATTTGAATAGAAAAAAATAGAGCAAAAATTTTGATGTTGAAGTGATCGTTTTATTGACAGGACTGTGTAATACATATTCCAGGATCTGGAAGAGGTTAGGCTAACTGATTGGTAATCCAGTCCTAGGTTTGTATGAATCATATTTTGTAGCTGTTTTAAAATAATGTAGATCAAATATTACATAAATATTCCTTACTCCAAATCCACAGACTTTTTTTTTTTTCTTCTGTCTTTGTCCTGCAGCAAGATTATTCAGTCTCTTGAGATAGTTTGTAGAGTCATTATATTCATATGGATTTCTGGCTGCAGTAGATCTTCTGTAGAGCTTTCGGTTTTATATTCATGCTCAGTCTTGAAACCTCAGAGGAAATTGTCAAGGCACAGAAGGCGAGAGAGTCCCTAGCACTCATTGTGAGCTGATGAAACTCAGGAGCCTAAACACTCTTTTTATTTTTGCAATAAAGCTAGTTCACATTCATTTTTTAAATTTCATTCCCACTTAATTCCCAGTAAGGTAGGCAAATGACACATTGGGGACCAAAGTCCCATACAGTCTAAGTGGTGATGTACAACATCTCAATCTTGAGGCATATGCTGTGCAAAATTCTAATGAAAGATAATTTAAGAGAAAAAGAGAAAAGAGAATTTAAGTGGTACAGCAAAGGCAGAATGCCTAATCCTTGACTTAAAGATTTCAGTGCAATTGTACATTGCAAGATGTTTGCCCTTGACAGGAAAGACTAGGCAGGGTTATCTCTCTCCTGCTCATTGCTTTTCCTCTGTCTGTCTCATTTACATGTAAATAAGTAAATTTTGCACACATACAGAAGGCCACATGAATTATAATTTTGCCTTTTTAACTTATGAGTTTGCAAAGTCTGTTGTACCGAATTATTTTTTTTTCTGATTTCAACATTCATGAGAATTTGTGTTACCATAAACTTGAACCACAGACTTAAATGTGAGTTACCTACTTTTGGGTAGGTAACTATGAGTCTTGGCAATATGATCACATTAGTTCAGTTTACGCAACACGACCATACACACTGAAATCTCTTGTCTTTTCACAGGATTATTTCTCAACTTTAGAGTATAAATAAAGTTATATTGGAAAGGTTGAATTGCATCAGTGAGTAAGTGCATCACTTTCCTACAGGCAAGCAATTTTGTTTCTTTACTCTAGCAAATGCTTGTTTTCCAGGTGGGAATTAACTCCTCAGCACAATGATTTCTATTCTGTGTCAGCAGCACAGGAGATAATTCACTGGGGCTGTGGTTCTACAGTGTCAGTGTCAGAGCTAACAACCTATTGAAGCAGTTTTGTTTCATTAGCAAGGGAATTTTTCCCATGTGGAGTGTTTCAATACAAAAAACATTTCACTGCCAAGCCTCCATATAGATGTTCAATCCAAGTGCTAAGGTAGTTACCACCTTAGTGCGACTGATCCTTCTTGGCAACGAGTAGATTAACCTCCCTTGAGGTTTTATTTCTACAATTACAGAGTAAAGGTCCTCTGGAAGCTGTGTCATGTGCTGAATGCCCGCACACAGCGCTGCACTCGCACAGTGAGCTCTCAGAGCAGTAGCAGGGCTTTGGCAGGGAGGATAACCTCCACTGTGTGCACTGTCATTTCAATTCCAGGCAAGTTTCTTCTAGGATACAGAGGTCTGTTTTGGCAGTGGTACAGCTTCATCTCTACAGGGGGGCATTTAGCCATCTAATTTTGTACACAGGATGTCAACAGCATAAGAAAATTCCAAAATTAACCTTCTGTATAGTGAAAAGAAGCAAGCGCCTAAACAGTAGGGTT